>JAQGAU010001808.1:0-17653 GCA_034698045.1 Paramacrobiotus richtersi | reverse complement strand
TGTCTCACTAAACGGCAAGTGACTGCTCTCCAGTAATTAGCCCTCATTGATCACTCTAAAATATTCAACGCCGACGCTTGTATCTTTGAGCGTTTCCTGCATGTGAAGCAGAATATAATTACAAGGATGTGCAGCAGTAATATGAATGAGTATCAAGTGCATAATTATTATAATCGACAAAGGGTTTCACTTGCAGTTTTTGCCGGCACCCCTGATCTTACGGTAAATATGTAACTAACAGTTCAGTCGCATTCAAGTCACGAAAGCTTGATTCGTAGTCGATACATTAGAACCTGCCTTTATCTCTGAATCCTAATTCTTTATGCCAGTCCTCGATATCCAACACAAAGATATCTTTTTATACAATCACGATATAAGTTATTTTTTCATTTATTAATTAACGACAAATGTATACGGCACATGTGCACAGTTAGCACATGCACTTCGCATTTCGCAAGAGCACTACTTCAAAAACGATGGAATACGCACTCATTACTCAGCGTCAAGTTTGTACTTTTCCGGGATTTTGCGTGTTACAGGCGCAGAAAACTTACAGATCCCGAGTTTTCACACACTTTACAATTTTGTTTGGTTTCAAAGGTCATAAGTTTTGAGCTTTGCCTGTTTCTGCCTAAACTCTTACGTAAGAGCATATTTGCAGGCACGAAGAATAGTGTTTGGCCGGTATACAAGAATCGCCGGTTTTAGGCTGCATACCGGTGACAAAAAAAATATAACTAAATAAATACAACAAAACAAAGGATATACAGTCATGTCGTACATATTTTAGTTTCGTACTAAAAAAAATTTTATACTGATATCATTCATGATTCTGCCGCATGATGACATAACAAAACACGCTGTACAGTACAGGTAGGTGGTACAATCAAGCGCTAAAATCCTCAAAGCAGATTACCCGACGTCTCATATTCGCAAAAATATGAGATAATAATTTTGAAATGCAGGACTATTTGTACGGATCACAGGGTATTTTTTTCCAAGGGGAGGTTATGGACGGTGAATAACTATGAATTTAATATTTTTCTGGCACCGGTTTGTACTGAAACGTGGAGCTCGACGCCCTTTACAAGCTAGTACCAAAAGCGGCGACAACTGGACAAATCCGTGCAAACCGGAGGTAAAAATTGTATACCGTTGTGCTATGCGGTATAATTGTTTCTATACAGTACAATTATAAAGTATAACTTAGTCATAGAAAACTGATTGTTAATTAACGGTAACGGCAAAGTTGCAAATGTTTACGGTAAGGCGCACGTGCATGTGCAAAGCTAGCAAGCTTCGCAAGAGCATGCACTCTTTCCATTCGTAAACTGTGAGTGTGGATCGCATACTTGCCGTAGTCATGTTGGCGCGTTTCCGGGTTTATGCGTATTATAACGTTGGCTCAAAAAAGCTTGTAGATTCTCGAGTTTTCACATATTCTACAAGTTTGTTTGCTTTAAAAGTTCTCAGGATTTAAGCGATGCCGTTATCTGCCTTCTTACGTGCGGCAAGAACTTGAATATGCGGGCACGAAGAATGGTGTCTGGCTTGCATGAAACGGTTATACAACTCGATGTATAACAATATAAAGGCTGTACAGTGACAGTTTATTATACCGTATAACAAACGCTGGTCACAGCAAAAAATATATAAACAATAAATAAAACAACAAAGTAATGGATAGATAAACACTGATCCTGTTCATTTAAAAAATCTCAAACTAATCCTTCATTCAAGATTCTGCCGTGTGATTACATAAATACTCTGTACAGGTATAAAGGACAATCAAACGTCGAAATCCCTCAACTCCATCCAAACGGCGCCTGTATGGACAAAAGAGTCTTTAAAAAAAATGTTCATCATACACGAGTTGTAGAGCCTTACGTTTCCATTGTTCAACAGTGGTGTATGTGTTATCCATTTCCAGTAATGTCCTGATCGAATGATCGTTGACAGGTGTTGAGGTCGTGTGTAGTTGTATCTGCCCGGAAGTGCCTTGAAAGTATGGATGCTGCAGAGCGTCGGCGGCGGTTATTCGTTCACGGGGATTGATGTGCAGCATCCGAATCAGCAGGTCCAGACCTGATTAAATTTGATAACATTCGGGAAGAATAGTAAGTGTTGCCCGCTGCTTAAGGGAAGGCAGGGCGTATTGTATGAAAAGGTTACGTTTATTTACTTACGGCTCTCTTACGAAACTATTTCTGCATCTGCAGCGGCAACTGCAAACGTAAAGCCATGTTACGTAAACTTTCCAGTTACTTGTTATCAAGAACTGAAAAGTCTGGCTTCGGTTTATCATGTCTCAGTCCTTAAATTAGGCGTTAAACTGTACTTTATATTGGTGGTAGCTTAAAACATTTTCGGAGGATGGATTTTCAACAGTGTCGACCGTGCGAAGATTTCCTGTGCTGTAACAGCCTACGGTTCCCTTGAGCGCGTTCTTTTTCGTTGCGGAGAATTACACTAAGGATTTTGTAAACTGTCTGGACAATGTCAGTCAATGACACTAACCTCCGCACGTCTTAAGTTTTATGTCTCGTCTAGAAAGAAAACATAATTCCTAGTCCGGAAAACTTTCCGATGCAAAACAGGCTTCTCTGGAGGAGTGTTCGCTGGCTACAGAGTATAGATGTGTAAGGCATGAATTCAGCTCTCTAGCTGTTGTATTAATCATGTGGGGATGGGGAGATGGTAGAAACCGTATACACATACGTACCTCGGTCAGAAAGAGTCCTAAATATCCCCTGAAATTGCTCGATAAGCTCCTCAGCTGACTTAATCCTGTGATGCCGCTTGATTTCATCGCGAATCTAGAATAATCAACAACTGTTGCACTGCAAGCAGACAGAAACGTGAGAAATGAAGTTTACCCAGCCCGTTGTAATGGCTTGTAGCCACTGGTCATCTGACCGACCCATCAAGCTCAGAATGTAACGCAGCTGGTAAAGCCCTCCGGTATCTGCAACAGAAGCACAAAAAAATGTCGCACAGTTCATCCGTGTCAGCTGAAAGTAGGTGCTTTCCTACAGCCATTTTCCCGGTCGTTCGCTGCAAATAGTGGTATGCCTCGTTCTAGTTCCGCCATAATCGCTCCGATACTGAACATGTCAACTGAAAATTGTAAAAAGTGTACAACAAACTGCGACAGCGGTAAACCCGTTGATTTCAGATAGGTAATTTTCCGGTAAAGTATCATACCGGCCGCATCGTAACGACTGATACCAAGTGGGTTCACATCGCTTGGAGTTAGGCTGTAGACCAGTTCCGGTGCACGGTACCTTGTTTTTTTTAGAAAACATTAGGCGAGCGTACGTCGTGGTACTAGCAGCGTTCCTTACCACTTGGTTACAACGTAACCTGCAAAATTGTTCAGTTTTGTTATGCCATACGTTTTTGAACTGATTTTAGTACGGATGCCTGTTCTGCTTCTTTTTGTTTCTGCAGGCAGATTATTCTACATACTTCGACTGAATACTCCTATGCGTATTCGGTTTCAGTGCATTCGCACAAAAACGAACTTGAATCTTTACAGAAATATCGCGGGATCTCGTAGTGAGACCAAGATTGAACTGATCTATCTTGGTAAGACCTCTTCAGAGTAGACTGTTCATACTGCATACATAACCTAAACTTTTTGATTGCTGTTTCGACGTACAGTACATTCATGATTCGTCCTAGCTTCATTTACGATGAAACTCCGGATTTTGTTAGGATTATGCAGTGTTTCTGTCTGAATTTTGTACTGTGTCGTTTCTCTTGTCCCATAACCCGTTGCTATATTTTAGGCAGCAGAAAAGGAGCCCATTTCGAATGGTCACGTATGCTGTCTTCACATCACAATTAAAAGATTATAAACCACGATTTATCTTCTTCATACCGGTCATGCCCATGGTCTCCTGGGTAAATGCTCTGGCCAAACCAAAGTCCAGAATGCAAGCCACACCGCTTGCGCTCACAGCAATGTTAGCAGGCTTCAGGTCCTACAAAGCCGTAGAACAATTGACGACAGAAATCAGTGGCTCTTGCCAAAATCAAACCTTTGCTGTACTAAACCTTTACGCTTACCCTGTGTATGACGCCGATGGAATGGAGGTACTGCAATATCAACAGTCCTTGAATGAGTGGTTATCAAGGGAAAATTTCGGATGGAAACGTACCTCTATGCCGCACAAGATGTCATACTGAACGCTTTTTCTTTGTTCAGGTGTCAGTGGGTTGTTACGGTCGACAATCCGTTTCTCCAAACTCACTCCACCATACTGCATCACCTACGTATTTTAGGCAGTATATCATATGTAAAGTATATCAATTATCAACTACGTACATTTCGGAAGATGTTGCATTGTTATTTTTTCGTAGCCGAACGGTTTCTTACTACACCCATCGCTCAAAGCGTACTCTTACTATACGCGCGCAATAAATAAAAAGGGTCATCTTTAACGAACACTAATGCTGTTCATGTTATGAACAATCTACATACTATATAATTATTTCAGTTTAAGCGGTTCAGTGATGAGTTCTGTTTGTATAAATTTGTTTGTATTGTGTTTGGAAGAATGTTATTATTATCATTATGCAAGTTCCAGTTAGTCTGTGCTTTCGATAAAGTCAGCACACGAACCAGGTACACCTCTTCCCTCTGGATAACGTCCGGAGAATTCAGCTCGCTCCAGTTACGGTGGGGTGTGAACAAATCCAAACATGAAATGACCTATATAAAAAAGGAAAAATAACCAGAATTTTCGCAGTACCGGGATCACTTTCTCAAGACCACTATGTATAAATTCCGTTAAAGTTGTTGCGGGAAGAGAAGATACGTACATTGCGATGCTTGATATGCTTTGCTAGAAAAATCTCCCGAAAGCATCGACAGGCATCAACAAGGGTCTCAAATGGTCGGCGGAGCTTTTTTATGGCTACCAGCTGCTTCGTACGAGTGTTGACTGCCATGCTGCAAATTATAATAAAAATTATAAGATTCACCGTGCAACAATCTGGACGCTTCTGCAACACAAACATGGATCATGGGATATGTAAAAGCCCTGCATGCATAAAAGAACGAGAGCGTGGTCTTATTACACAACGGATCCATATGCTCCGGATCCGATCGGGCTTCTAATGGTATAATATTTTGGCAAGTGATAATGGATTTTGGTTTTTGATTCCTCAGAGTTGCGGAATTCTTCCCGTTGAAAGCGAAGATTATCTTCCCATGGTTCACCGGCTACTGAAACAAAGAGCTCTCGGTAAAATCCCAAATTAACTAGAACCATATATAACCATAGTTTACACATATGTGAAATAGACATAATTTCCAATTGTACGTGAGTAATAACTGTACATAACTTGAGCTAAATTTCCAAATTATTTACATTACGGTTAGGCTGGAATATTCAGCATTCGGAGAATACCGGAGAATACCGGGACACTCGGAGACTCGGAGCTAATAAGATACGGTAATTGTATAGGTATTTTTTATCCGACAGCCTGACAAAGAAGATGTGTTTCCTCTACTGATATCGATCAGTGCGCGTGCCTATACATCTTTTGATACATTTATTTCAACGCTTCAGAATACCCAGCCCCATTTTTCCATAGTTCTCTCTTTTCATTTCTCTAGGATGCGGTGAAGCCGGCTGATCTCAGTTGACAGAAGGCAGTATATACGGATTATAAATTTTATTAGGTTTTACGTAGGAACTATACGTTACCAGTTGGCACATAACTATTCTTTATTTTACTTAAATTTATGCACCAACTTTATTACGACAGTGGTACAGCGAAAAAGGAAACTTTGGCCTTTGATATCAGCATACCGGTCCGCATATGTACCTGCAGAGTTCTGTAGAGTCTTAGCTCATTAGGTTTGAATCATGCGAATAGTGTAAAAGTCAAAAGCGGATCGTGACATCATTTTTGACCCTGCATGTACCGTGCAGATAACTACAAATACCTTATCTAATTATTATATTTTGTAACTTCTAAGCAGATCTGTTAGTGGTAGGCAAACATTTTTCCAAAAATTTGGTAAAGATTAATCTATATTTTAGTTGCTGAAGAACTTTGTTAAATTCGCAGTTAATAATTACTAGTTGTTAATGTGTTTTTACGATACCCTGTAATCCATACCCAAGAAACTAATGTGGCAAGCTTGACCTAATATAGCATAAAATTATAAGGTTTTCCTTTCTTGTCTGTATAGCATTTTCCACATACAAAATAACAGCAAACACTTTTACACGCTCCATTAAACAATTGACACAAAACCTTTTGCCGAGTAACTGCATGTACTCCATCGTTAGATTCAATCGTGTCTTAGAGCCTTCATGCAATAATCAGAGTCAGTAGCCAAATCGGTTTACAACAGCAAATTTTTTCATTTACAATAGTTCATACACACCTTGTAAAGACTGTTCCACTGTATTCAAGGTTTCCTCTTGGTGTGGCCCATTTTCTTGATCCCCGGTCGACTGAATTTGAGAGTTGGACAAAATCGCTGGAAGTTCAACAGGTGTAAGAGATTTCGTTTTTTTGAAGTGCTCGCTGTCTGCGGGAATCAATGGAGAGTTCTGCTCCGGAGATGTTTCCAGGACCCTCTTGGAAGCCATGTAGAAAAGTCGCACAAAATACGCGTTATAAAATTGAGCACGATTCGGAAATTCGTAAGCCGTACAGTTAAATCGACATACTTATTTAAATAATAATATTCTTGGCGTAGTACATCAGTCATCAGACAAGCGCTACAAGGTACTAAACAAGATTTGTAAAACTATTAGTACACCGTGTTGTATATGTCAAAAATGGAATATGTTTTCATGAACACCAGTCACTCATGAAGTCTTGAACTAAAAGCACAGTGCCAGAATTAATTTTCTCGATGTGGAAATGCGCAAGCCAAAATTAATGTTGAAAACGTCGTTTATGTACGTAGTACCAGTACGTACCAGTATGAGTAAAGTGGGTTATTCATATACTTAAGTTAATTATGTTTGGCCAGAGCAAAACACTTAATGCAGGTTTCAGTGCAATTTTCACTGTCTACACTTATACAAGGTACGTACACATACTACGCAATAATACTGCGATGTTTGCGAAAGTGGCGCATTTATGCGGTTATGGGCTGTACAACCATCGGGAAGAACTGTATCGTTATATCGTTATGTCTCGTAAACACGACTACGCTGTGACGTTGTAGCACAGCTGTCGGTGAGTCATCCGTAAACATTTGCCGCTGGGTTCGGCCGGTTCGCTGGCGCCGTCACGCACGATAAGCTCACGTGGATCGTAATTTGGCTTCCTGTGTGGTCTGTGTTGCAAACAGTGAGAAGCTAGAACTAACAATGCATTATTAACTTGTAAGTGTATTAGCTGTCGCCCAAACGGGACGTACTACGGTACTGATACTGTGCATTACACGCTAAGTACGTATGAATGAATTTGTGTTGCGTGAAAATTCCAGTGCAAGGTTTGTTGTTTGTAAATTGTAGTTGTTGTTGTCGGAAGAGATTGCTAATTGTTCTCGTCTCATCTTTCTGCTAGCAAATGTTAATTAGTGTTATATGGCTGTGGTGGCCGCAGGATCCACCAAGCGATGTCACCGCATGTCTAGATATCGTGTTTATCCCGTTTACGCTAACTACTGTCGGACCCTGTTTGGAAATGGTGTAGATAAATTACGATTAACTGGGAGTCATCGTGAGTTGTGACGTATCGGCCGTAATCAATATTTCTGTCAACAAGGACAACAGTAAGTACTTGTATCGGCTGAACTGCTGTACAAAGCCTAACTTATCATGTACTGCAGATCTCCGTCTTGTGCATGAAAATCCACTGCTGATTCTCCGCTAAACACCAGGACCAAAGAGCTCCGGTTGTAATCGAGATATGCCGCCTGGCAGGACACGGAAAATGTCTCCCGTCCCGAACACCGAGGCGGAGCCTCCTTCTACGCAGACACGGACGACTGGCACAGAATCCGCGGCCGCCGAGAAGCCCAGCACGTCTCGGCCGCGTAAGCGCAAGTCCAGTGCGGAGCGGGATGAAGATGACCGCCAGCAGGCGGCAGCGCGCAGCAGTGTCATTAAACATACCCGAAAAGCTACGCAACACAAGCCCGCGGTTCCAGCTCCCCAGGAACAGACGACGGAAGGGAAGAAATTCTCGTATAAAGGTAAGGGACCTCGGGAGTCTGGCATTCGTCAGCCAAGCTTGCTGTGTCGCAAAATCACGCTTTCTCGCTTTCCCACGTCGTCCGGTACCCAAGACGTAAATGCCGCGTAATGTGATTGTAAAGCATTCTTCCGTAAGCTTAATTTACCTACATAATACTGCATTTAATCGTTTTTTATTTTTAAATGTTGAATTGTGTTTTCGTAGAAGTTTGTCCAATTGGTATCCAGAAGTTTTGTAATTTTACCTATAAAACAATTTTGTACGTGAATTATTATATTTTTGTTGCTTTCGCAAATCATAGAAGCGGCTTTAAAAATTACATGAACCGCCAGCGGACGATAGTTACGTGGGTTCGTACTATCTGGCGCGGCAGGATTTTCGCAGAAATTGTTTGTTCATAATTTCCAAGGTCTTTTCCGTTTCAAACGGGTTCTGGACGAGTTTACGACTTGAGAATCTGTTGGTTATCGTTGAGCACTAAGCTAATGAATAAATTCGAGATTGTTCTACCTCCTTATCATTGTCTTTTTCCGCCCTCAACATGGGAGAAGAAGAAGACTACTTCTGTTTACCCTGTGCGTGATTAGCTTATCGTACAAGCAATCTGAATCAGCTGGCTGTGTTTGCGCTTGCGGCGCGTTCAGTCAACATTATTACCACATCGATGACATCATACACAAGGTGAATAATGAGTTGGGCATCTTCTAGACATCCCGGATGGGGAACTTAATCCACGGCGAGTCAAGGAAACCTTCCAGACAACCGAGAAGGAGAGCATCAGCTGGTGTCTTCCCGAACGATACCAGTTCATCCGGAAAATTGGCGCGGGTTCCTATGGATGTGTAATGTATGTCTTGTTATTTTTTCAGATAAAAAAGGTCCCAGACACTTATTTAAAAATAGGTTTTTGGTACAATGATCGAAAGCGATTAAACTGGGATTTTTTCGTAAATTTTGAGTTTTTCATTGTGTTTTTTATTATCTTTATAGTATGGCTCAAGATAGTGATACGAACCAGCTAATCGCCATTAAAAAACTCCTCCGACCCTTTGATACACCGGTCGATGCTCAGAGGACCTATCGGGAATTGCGTTTGTTGGAACTTCTCAAGCATGACAATGTTACTGAACTGTGCACAGAAATCTGCAAATTACCGATATGTTAATTACGGCAGTTGCAGATCGTGCCCCTGTTGGACGTGTTCACGCCGCAACGTGTGTACGGGGAATTCCGTGAGATGTACATGGTAGGGGGTCGATTTGGCGCCTTTTCTCGTTCGTTTTTCTTGTATGGTTGATTTCGACTTTGGAAATGCAATATTAACAAACGCTGATAAAGCAGATAATTTTCTAGATATCCAAAATTAACCAGATAGCGGATTTTATTTGTGAAAGCCCACCGCTATTTTCGTAATTTGTAATTAAATTTCATACACGAAAAAACATGAATAAAAAACAAAATAAAACTATGAAGTCAGTGAATTGAGAATTCTTATCCAGTAAAAAACATGTTTATTATGATTTCAGCTAAACAATGGCGTAAGAGAAATATATTGAAATTTCAGCTAGGCAAAATGACCTGAAATGACCTGAAATTATACCACATGAAAATAAAAGATAGCAGAAAAAAGTTGAATTTAGTTGTTCGTGGGCGTATGTGAAATTATCAGGTTTTTCGAAAAGAGTAATTTTGATGATCATTACTATGTCTGTGATTATTAGGTGATGGGTTACGGTGGATGGAACCTTATGCAAGTCATCCGCAATCGCCCTCTAAAAAGCGAGGACATCAAATTTATTATTTACCAGATTCTCCGCGGATTAAAGGTCCGTGTTTTGTCTGCTTTTGCAGTAAACAGTATTATGCATTTTTATTTATCTTAATTATTATAAATTATTTGTTATTTAGTCTGCTCTTTCTGACAGTTTTTATTTATTGTAATTTAATTTTATTTATTCGGGTCCTTATTACCAAAACTTTATATTTATTGTGGTTTGTTTTGCATTTATTCGGCTCTTTCTAAGGCTTTCTTATAGAAATTTTCTATATATTTCAATTTATTTTTATTTATCTTGCTCTTACGGAAACTGTTTAGCTGTTATTTATTGTAATTTATTTTTTATTTATGTAACTCGTGCGGAGAGTTTTTGTTGTCATTTTTCATGTTTTATATTTTCTGCTCTTTCTAACGGGAATTTTCTCCGCAGTTTATCCATTCGGCTGGCGTGATTCACCGGGTAAAAATGCTGTGATTCTGCCCATTTTCTCACGTGTCTATAATCGGGAAACGATTCATCAGGATTTGAAGCCGCTCAATATCGCTGTGACGGAACAAAATGACGTGCGCATATTGGATTTTGGTCTGGCGCGCAAGACCAGCGAGGAAATGACAGGTAACAATAAACCAAAAAATTACTCTTATTTCATTATTTTCGGATTATTTTAATTTTTTTATGCAGATTCTTTAATTTCGGTTGCGGAGATAATTGTATTTTGGGGGTATCATAATAGAAATACGATAACAAGAAATTTTTATATGTAGTACAATATTTAACGAGTGAATTATTTGAAAACTACAGTCATAGTCGCTACGATTTTAAAACTCATTATTTTATTTCTGAGTATTTATTTGTTGCTCGATTTTTGGTAATAGTTTTTTTATGGATTCGCTTGGTTAAATGGGAATCTTTGTACGGCTGAAAATGTAGCGCATGATGTCCAAAAAGTTGAGAGATATGAATTTCTCCAACTGATCTTCTGCCATTTTTCTAATAGGCTATGTGATGACGAAATGGTAAGCAACTGTCAGTAGTGTTGAAAAGTGCGCCTGAAATACAGTGACGACGATTGGGCAGGTGGCGCGCACCGGAAGTGATGTACAAATGGGCGCGTTACGATCAAACCGGTAATGCTCCTCGCACCGAAGACAGAAGTTTTGAACTCTCGTCAGAATAATTCTTTAGAAAAATTCTTCATGTTTTTTCATAAATAATTAATTATCTTAATTATTAATTATATTAAATATATAATTTAATTCTATTAATTCTATTTTAATACGTTGATTATTTATTCGATATTCATGGATTATTTATTTACTATTCAATCTGTTGATTATTTATTTTACTGGATCTGCAACTGTAGTCGGTTTTTAGATAGATATTTAAATAGTTTACAAGAAAAACTAAACGTTAATTTATCGTGAAATTCTTTCATTTTTACTGGTTTTTTCTTGAAAGTAACGTTTCGTACGAAATATTCTCCCAAAATTTTATATAAAGCGTTGCGATAAGGAGACAATTAAGGCCTAACCAGAATCTCCCCAAAAGTGCAAAGCATACGAAAAGATAAGGCTGTAAAGAAAATCAACGTACAGACTGAGAGATGTAAAACAGAGTACAGAATGCTGATAATTAACAGTGTAAACTAAATAAGAGAATCTTTTTGCAGTGGATATATGGTCGGTGGGGTGTATTATGGCGGAAATGTTGACGAAACGACCGTTGTTTCAGGGAACCGATCGTAAGCCGTTGATTCTTTACTTTCGTGTTTTTTTTCCCTCATTTTTATTATTATTATTTTTATCTCTTTTCCTTAACCAGAGCTGTGTATGTTTGTGCTGGCTTGTGTTGTATATTCTTTTACTTCATTTTTTTGGTAAATTTAACGTTACAGATTTGGATCATCTGCAAAAGATCTTTCACATGCTCGGAGCGGCCAAAAAGGATTTTTTGGACAAGATCGACGATGAAGCGGTGAGAGTGGAGTTATTTACTCGGAAAAAACACGACATTAAATGCAGGCTTGAAATAATCAAAATTTAAAAACAATGCTTTTAATAAGCGTCGACTGCACATTAAACACGTTGCAGTGCTGAAATTAATTATCATGGTTTTACAATGAATATCAGAATTTAAATTAAATATGTACAGGTTGTTGCAGAATCTAGCGGTTGGTACAAGTGAATTTTGTGGTATTAAAAAAATGGCATATTTGTGATTTTCTCAGTTGCACTCGCCGTAATGGAGAATTACAGTATTGATTATACTTTCGTGATATAATTCGTAGCTAAATGAACTGCATGTTTTAACAAAATTAATAATTATTAACTAACGAAAACAGTAGTAACTTATAAGCAACAGAACAATTATGTGATAATTAAAAAAAATATGTCAAAAAAAGCAGAATCTGGATTCTGAAGGCCATTACGGGGTAAACGGACACATTTCTCCATGGTAATTTAGTGTCGTTGTGTTCTGTTTAGGCGAGGAATTACATTGCCTCCATGACGCATCCAGGAAGGAATTTCAACGAGGTTTTCCCCACACTCAGTGCAAATGGTAAAACGGAAACGTGCTAATTAGCGGATTCCGTTGACAAAAATTGCATAAAAAATTGCTCGTATCAATTTAATAAATATTTAAAAAAAAATTAGCTTTTTTGACTGCGGTAAACGCAAGATGTGAGGGATCTAACTGACTGTAATTATAAGTGACATTTCCCGACGTGCTGATAACTTTTCTTGTTTTAAGCCACCGCCCTACGGTTTCTGTGCAGTTCAAACGGATATAAATTTTGCTGATTACACAGGAAAATCGCATATTTTTAATATAATGGTACCTGGTAATTTGTGTAACATAACTTGCAGTAACTGACTGCGCTTATCATTGCATTTCACATGGGGTTGCTTGTATATCCTCTTACTATATGATTACTGTTATTTTTTTATAATTAAGTATTAAAAATATATTAGTACACAATGTGTACTACACATTATAAATAGAAGTATATGATGAATACACATTATGTGTTCAGTATGCAAGTAATGATTATATACAATCATAGCACAGTGTATTAGGGATATTGTTATATTCATAATGTCGTAGATTACGAAGTTGTTTTCATAATTATAAAGGTTTTGTACTTTCTATATGAATACCAGTGCTGTACTTGAAGGGATCGATCTACTGAAGCGCATGCTGGATATTGATCCCGCTAAGCGTGTAACGGCCGCCCAAGCCCTCCAGCATCCTTACCTGCGGAGTTTCCACGATCCAGAGGACGAGCCGGTGTCTGATACGATGGTCAACGAGCCCTATGAGGACTACGTCATTGATCTTGCTGGATGGAAAAGTAAGCCAGTTCTCTCTCTCTATAGACACAATCGAGAAAATGCCGTTTATTCCGTGTCAGATTTCACTTTTTCGGTTTTGATCGAATCATTTCACCATTTTTCTCGTTCGAATACAGATTGAACAACTTTATGCGGCGTTTATTTTTATTTTTTTTTCATCTTTTATATTGTTTATTCTTACATGTTTTTTTCATAATTCTACGCTCAATGTGTATACAATATAAATAATATGTTAATTATTGGATGTAATTTTTTAAACGATTTTGTGACCGTGTTTTATGGAATACACATGTTATATAATTTAATACGTAGTTAATATTGATAAACAGATAATAATAATTCCTTTGCGTTTTGCATATTATTCGTATTGTTGTCTGTCAGTTAATATTTTTACTGCACTGTTATTGTTGATTTGGTATTTTTTTAAATATTCTCAATACTTTGTGATTGAAGGTACAAAATAATATATAATTTGTCTTTATTAGATTTATGAATTATGTGATGAATGTTTGTAACATTTCGACGCAGCGATGTCCTTTATGGTTAATTACCGATATACATTTTTCTTTACTCTGGTAGGTATGATTTGGACGGAAATCAAGGCCTTTGATCTGGAACGGACATGATTTCGCCGAATATATCTTGGTGATAGTTTGCGCTTTTTTTTGACATGTCGGTGACAAATCGCTCTAGTTCTTCCTTTTTGTTGTATGCATGGGTATACTTGCATGTATTTTGTTATCCGTTATCGTGTATATACAGAACGACATCGTTGCGGTGCGTTAGGCTGGTTTCTGTTGTTTTTCACGGGGTTTGTTTTGAAAGTTATGAAATCTCCTTCAGTCATTGGGATTTTCAATTGTCTCGGTTATCGGCTATTACGTAACGATTGTCATTCAATAAAATCGATAAAACTGGGCGCTACTGGAAATGAGAATGTGAGAAATATAGAAAGAAGCCGAAAAGCCAAAAACGTGAATAAAGTATAACAGGAAGTTAAACGAATGCTAATCATTCCAGTTTCCGTCTAGCTTCGACTGTTTTTGCGTACCTTGGCTAATCCACATGAAAAACGTAAAACTGCAATAACTACGGTATCAGAATACGAATTCTTGTTGCGCTGGAATTTCACCGAGTAAAGCGGTCATTTGAAACACTTTTATGATAAAAACCGAACTTTACTATGCAATTTTGTTGTGCTTCCATCGCAACACAAATCTCCACGCCAACTTAAACCAGAAACTAACTCAAGAACACAGAAAACGCAAAAATAGATTAGTGTGTATTATGACGAAAATATATTGCTTATATGCTTAGGAAAAAACATGTAGCGTGCCAAGAGTCAGAGAACCACCATCAAAGATTAATCATCGATAAACACATACTGAATGTAAAGGTCACGACCCGTCGACATCACCATACTTAGGAGCACAACTCGGGGTACCTTTCGCAGTTGCGTGGGGCGCGCTTGTGTCGCAGGAGTTGCTGCTGGTAGGCCCATTGTCGCGCCATGGACGGCTCATCGTCCGCCTGCTGCTGCGCCATGTGGGCGTAACCGCTGGCTGGATTGGGCGCTGACATCGGGCCCGGGTAGGGCGCTCCACGGGCGTTGTCGAAGGTCCAGTCCTCGTCCCAGCGGGTGGCGCTGCACACGCCCACCATCAGCAAGGCACACACGATCAGAAACTGCATTTTCTCAGGGTTTGGAAAAAAGTTGGAGGACGACTGCTAAACAAGAGAAAACCCAGACACTGAATGGGAAAAGTGGGGTACTTCGTGATGGATTTAGTCGCTGTTACTAGGAGATAGTTTGGAGTGTTTTTGGGTGACTGAAAGCGTGCCGTCCCATGATCAATCTCGTGTACGGTGTTTTAGTAGTCTTGATGTGCTGGTTCACTTTACTGCTCTGGCTTTTGCCAGTAAAGATAGTTTTTATCTCGTCGGTGTCATGTACAGATAGAGGTCACGATGACGTATGATACGCTGCTTGAATGTAGGTAATGTACTTACAGTCATGATCATTGAGATGCTTGCCCGAATTTCCTACAGATCACGTAAACATAAAGTTATAAAACATTATGCACGTTAATTCATGTAAATCACGTAAATATTAAACATTTCCTGCTGTGAACAGGGCACAAGTATGCACATTACATGTACATACGCGTACAGATTTGCACATATTTTTTCTGTACATATTTGCACAAAGCAGCTGCTGATCTAACAGTAAGTTACAGCTGCAATGCATTATTTATGTAATATTGTCTGCAACATGTTGATTGTGAATTTGTGATCCCTAGCGAAGCGATCTAGCTATGTGTAGCACAAGGTTTAACAATTTTTGATACAATTCAAAATGCAGTGTGATGTGCTTACTTGTTAGTTTCGAATTGATTCGCTACTCTTACAAGGAGCAACCAGTTTTGCATGTACCGATATTAAAAGTTTTCAGTCTTCAGTACTATTCTCAGTACTTCAACGACTTTAAGCCGAAGAATTCGTTTACAAGCTCAGACTACAGCCATTTTCCTTGTGCGGCCATTTTTTATATTGCAAGTACAGCTTTGTACAGCTTTTGTGTGATGAAGCAGCCCGAAACAAAGGAATATTTCATAGTTTTGCTAATGATCACTAACAGAGATCAATCAACGAATTGTTGTCCATATATATGTGTAACAACTATCCGCAACAGAAACAAGTGATTTTCATTCTGATTTCCCCCGACAACGCGTCCAGTGTTCACAGTCATCTAGTGTACGTGCCTCAAGCTAGCCCTGGCCAGCCACCACAATATTCGGGCCATTTGTAACAGGCGGGTTCCTTATATTTTGTAGCCAGAAACCGTCGCTGCTCCTCGGTAATGCTTGGGTAGCTGCCGCGGATGAAACGATCGCTATCACCCTGGTAACCAGCATCTCCGGACCACTGCCGTCCCACCGGATATTTTGGTTTTTGTCCACCCGTGGTACCGGCGCTCGATGGGCGGCGTCCTGGACCTACAAGGACAACGGTTTTTGAGTGGTTTACGTTCTACCGGACGAAGCCCAAACTTGCAGCTATCATGAACTATGGAATATTTCGCAAAAACCTCCAAGAAGAAACCCCAAAACAAAAGCCTAATCTTTTTACGGTAACCATGAGATTTCATGCAACTCAAATACTGTACTGCGGATTGTAGGTGGAACACTGTTCAATTACAAAAATCAAAATACAACGTTTCCCATACTCGAAAACTGTGTATGTATGTCGTGACCAGAAAACGAACTGGAATAATGCAGCGTCAAAATCTTTTCATGTAGCTCCAGATTATTCTCGCAAATGTGTCTTTCCGGTGAGTGTAACGTTTGGTTTTCGTAATATCTTAAAAAACATCTCGCTGGCCTATATACCCTACTGTAAAGGCTGCAGTGATCTGACCGATTAGAAAGGAAGTATCCAGCAGCTAATTATCAAAAATTAATCACAAACTAAAAGCGAATTATTTGTAAAAATTACCAGTATTCTAAAAAAGACGATTTAAGAAAAGGAAAAAAGCCTGCACTAAAATGGTGACCTTTTAGAATTCAGTAGGTATGAGATATAAGGATGGAAACTATTATTTGGAATGAAGCTACTTTGAGGAAATATGGTGTATACTGTGCATGCAGTCACGACCAATACACAGGAACGTTTTCGTTGTCGTCGTACCTTTACCACCCTGACTGGACTGGCTACCGCCCTGCGTGGCCGGTCCCTGGTAATCCGCATCTGTGGACCATTGACCCATGGGAAGTTTTGGTCGATACTGTGTTTCATCCGAGCTGGAACTGGAGGAGCCGGTCGATGGGCGCTTGGGGAAGTTGAACTTGTGGTACGCCAGCGCGGGCTCCGCCTCGGCTATGGGAGCCGCGTCAAAGTCATAGTGAACGCCCCTAGGAATGTAGCAGTGGGTACTGCCGATCAACAGCAAGCTCAGCAGTGCTAAGCTGGTCTGCATAATTATTGTGAAAAACTTATGTAGCGGCTTCCGTATTAAGTTTATTTGAACTGAAACGGAAGACTCGACCGTCCATGGACTGTACTAGTTTCTAATCGGGGGGATGTCTGGTGTTAAACCAGTTAAAGGTCACATTTAAACGTTACCAAGCAAAAACACACAGGTTCAGTACACAGATTGGAGCTGATGAGCAAAACGGTGGATTTCGCGACGCTGTGTAGAGTATCATCGTACACCCATAATGTGTGTACATAATATGTACACACGTACGTATATCATTACAATAATTATTATTATTGATGCAACAATGCTACAACTGATCATTGACGCTGCTGAGAGCATTATTATTTTGTTGCCTCAATAATTTT
>JAQGAU010001807.1:0-17657 GCA_034698045.1 Paramacrobiotus richtersi | reverse complement strand
TGCTCTCCCATCCTGCTCGACCGGTGCTGCTGTTGATCCATCACCGGCCGCACCTGGCAGTGAAGTAACGGGAGGCAACTGCTGCCAAACTCTACGCTTTTCGGTGATGCCAGCGGTTACGGAAACTCCATTCCGAGGAGGGTACAAAGACGTTCTTGTAAGTTGTGTCTTCGCTGCTCTGCTGTACTAAAAGTATCACCGTTCCATGTAAGATCTAAACGTAATTTGTTTAGGTATGTTACGAAGATTATGCTTCCTGCACATACACCTAACGGGCATCCAAAGACGAGATCGCTTGGAGACTTGTACTGGCTGCGCGCTTGCTTATGCGTTACGTATCATATTTTTGCAAACAGTACCCACGCTCTGCTTGACGCTTACGCTACTCTTCCGGCACCAGGAAGGCACATAGTTCGAACGAGGCCCAATTGCAAAAAGTGTCTAACAGCTTATATTTTTATTGCACAAAGTTAACTACAAACTATTATGTATCAGTGTACAGAGGTGGCCGCAATAAACAATAATTTTCACGGAGACTTTCCTTTGAGATTTCTTCGCGCATTGATAAAATTACGGTCTACAGTACTATCACGTACCGGTAGTAAAAATTAACTGTCCTGCTTACTAAGTCTCTGTGACTGCTGTTGTCTTTTATTTCCCTGTCATGTTTTTTATCTTGACAGATAGTAACAATGTTCAATTCAAACTTTACGTACTTTCTTTGCCGAAAATGTACGATTCCTAAATGAGGGCCTCGACCAGGACGAGAACAGTATAAACGGGTGCCGTTTATTTGTGGGATAACCAGCGTATTCAGAATGTCGCCAACTTCCGCAGTTGCTGCTGGTGGACATGCCAATGTACCTGTGTGTACTGCGCGGTTCGTTAGTAGCATTTCAGATCCTTTTGTATCGGAAATCGCCACTGTTAGTCTTTGAAAAGCATATGTTTGTCTTGTGGTTTACTCTTGTGAGTTCAGATGGAAAAATGTTTGTTTAAAGCATTTCTTGTCTGCATAGTTCATCATGCTGATGGACCAGCCTTTGAGCAGCCAACACAAGCAGGAGCGATTCAGAGTGCGCACACGAACAGTTCCCAGCGAATACACCTAAACCACATAAATTACATGTTTTTTTTTAACCTGACCTTTTTTAAAAATTGGATTGCAAAGTGTCAGCCTGTTTCAATTTTTGCAGTTTTGGAACACGCAGCATAATTTACAGACTGAAGTTTGCATTTGTTTTGTACAACCTGCTGACAACATGAAAAGGGGCAATTAAATCAAAATTGATAAACTACAAAAATGTCAAAAACAGGACAAAATACTGGAAAAGTACTACTACTCGCCACCGTCTCCGAGAATCTCAGCTAAAATAACAGGACTGGACAACGAACCCAAAAAAATCCGTGCCACGTACCGTGATGCAGAATACGGTACATATGTCGCTTTGCAGATAGACTGGAAAACGGACACCTGATCGATATCGCTTTCAGAACTCCACGACCTTGCAATACAAATAGAGTTCAATTCGAGTATGTGACATATGTCTTACCCAGTCCTAAATTCGTGATTACAAACGCATAAAAAAATCGGTACACAGTATTATTTATGCTAAATTTTGGAAGGCAGCTCCGTCGCTATTTTAGCTTTATCTTTGCACAGCCACTACACTACGGCATATACTATTTCTCAATCCGAAATCACTTTTGCACCGGTGAAAACTGGAAAGGTTAAGACCTTAACGAATTCATATTAAAGCGGAAATGATGAGTGTCCTGTAGATGACTCATTGTGGGTCGGCTTAATGTTGGAAATTTGACTGTGGAAATTGGCTGAGCAAACGGCTCATTTGTTAACTGAATTTAGTGTGTTCTCATTCGTTCTTACGGAACGGTTTAATTTCCTTTTCCCTCATCCAACAGTGTTGTGATTCCTTAACAAACTTGTGTGTGCGTGACCTCTCGTTGTTTGTCTTATTCCTGCATAAGCCATCGTAAAGTGTACCACCATCAAACAGCCGATAACATCCTGGTAAGCCTTACAGCATCCCAGTTTGAGAGAATTCAACATTCTCATTTTAATATGCAGCAATGCACCATTCAACATCTTGAAAAGGTTAGTATAATACTAGCATGATGATGTTTGATGTAAATCGTGGAACAATAAGAATTTAGAATTCGGGATTGTTTTGGCAGTCGACACTCGTTGCCGGAGGGGATTCGGCCGATTTCCTGTTGCGGGTGGAGAAGAAGTTGTCGCAGAGCGGATGTAAAGTGGATGAAGACTGGATCAAGACCATTCAGGATCGCAACAAAACAGCCGAAGACAAAAATAGGTAAGAGAAGACTGGAACTGCCTGGTGAGCTAGCTAGGCAACACCCAGTTCCGTAAATTACATCAACGTCTGCAGAGCTATAAAGAAATACCAGCACGCACATCTGCCACTGAGACAGTATTCCAATAATGTTCAGAACCGTTCGGTAGTCTCGATACGTTAGATACTGTATTCTGAACGATTTTTTATTTTAGCGCTTGGTGTGCCTGTTAAATTTTAGGAACAACGAACGCTAGCTGCATGGCCAGCGCCCGCTAAAGTTACAAAAAGAATCCGCTCGTGCACCTCAGCCATTTTGTACACCCCATGAGCAGTCGCCGGATGTGGTCAGCAGTGTTGTAGCCAATATAAGGCAATCAAACCTTGATTGCACATTTCTGTTGCTGGTACACTTACAATAAGCCATTTAGTGCCAACTGAAACATCTGCTTTCATCCTGGATTTTTTCTTCATCATAAAATTAGAAGAAGTATGCAGGGAAAAACCCCTCGGGACTGTATATAAGCAGGTTTATGACTTTATGGTCGCTGCCACACTTACGGTTCTCGACTCGAGCGACCCAATTATTTCTCGAATTTACGTTCCATCATTTTTTTGCATCTCCGGTACATACGCGAGCGGCACGTTTGGCAGTGCGCCCAGATATTTACCACACCTTGTACAGGCTTTGAAACTTGTGTTTCATAATATGACTTATTGACACTGGCAATGTTTTTACCACTGAGAGACCGGCATCGGGCTCCTCGTCTCACTTGTTGGATTACAAGAAGGACAAGTACGAGTGGGCACTGGCACACCGACCAATTAAAAACTGACACTTTTATAGAAAGATTTTGGAGGACATTTCTGGGAAAGGATGACAAATTTGCTGGAAATATTAGGGCATACCCCCGGACCTACCTATCCGACATCACGTGGCTGACCCCCACGCCCAGGAATGAATGACTGGTTAGTGGTATTTATGTGAGGAAAAATCAGCGAACCCTGCAGGCGCACTGGGAAAACGAACCTTAAGAAGCTACTGTCCATTTTGCAAAGTAAACACATTGTGGTAGACCAGATCCATTGAAACAGGTAAGTACTTTCTGCTTTCATCGTAGCCTAGCCTTCCTTAAGGCTTCGTCATAAATGAGAAAAAGCACACGGAAGCATGTGAGAAGTCCGTTGTGTACGGACAATTCGACCTTTTGTTTGCTTGTTTGTTTATTGAGGCTTAACGTCAAGTTACAATCAGGGCAGTCTCTGCACGAGGTATAAATGGCAAGACGTTCGAGTTTAATACACGTTCATCGTACAATGGTTCTCATTTATCAGGTTGCCTTTACATCATACAGGCACGGGCAAGATTAACGCATTCATATTAGTAGTTAATCAGCGCTGAACATAATATTTCCTAGAAACATGTCTAATGTGCGTGGGGAGGAGATTTAACCGGCATTAGTACTGTACACATTCTCACAGACAGCATTACCAGTAGTCAAGTAACACAGTAAGAAAAACAAAAGGATGTCATCCCTGTAGGGACAATTCGATGGAGAACTATAGGACTAATTAAAGGCCAATGATCCACATTTTGGTGCCGCTATCTTTCATTTCCTCAGTGCGATCAATGTGTATCGAAGCTTATGCCCTATTCATTATGCCTATGGCGAAAGCTTCGATACAATATCCTTGTAGAAACTCAAGGTATCTATGGTGTTTTTCTCCCATTTCGAATCCTCTCCGGAGATCAGTTTGTAGATTGCCTGCGCTTCCAAGAGATATTCCGACGCTGTTGGTAGCACTTTCAAGAATTTCTGTCGTTCCTCTTTGACGGCATGCAAAAACCACTCAGCGGGCAAGTCACCAACTTGTTTCAGCCAGCGTGCACGGCTGAGGTGATATTTCGGATACATTATGTATGCAGGGAAAAAGTCATATAAAGTAGTATGCAGTATGTAGTATGTAAAGTCATATAAATTGTATATTATGTATTGTATTGTATTGTATTGTATATTAGAGTTTCATGTATTGTATATTAAAGTTTCAAACGGCGGTGTCCGTCACGGTGCATCATTGCGTACCGGCATAAGCACGGTGTAAAACACCATGAGAAGCAAATGTCGAATTTGAAGACTGAGGTCGTTATATATATACACATACTACAAAAGAAGCAGGGTTTACGAGCTAAAATCCATGCTGGACTGTGAAGATTGTTTTATGAAGCTAATGAAGGAGACATGTGAGAAGTTCCATGCTGGTAATTAACAAAAACTTGGCCGCTTTTTCATCGGACCAGTTTTCTGCGCTTGGTCCAGTTTTTCGGACTGATGAAAGGCTTCTTGTTTCTGTGCAACCGAAGCCTTTGACAACCATAATGAGCCATTAACCTTTGACGACCATCTTCCAAAGGATTAAAACGGCCGGACGGTCACTTCGTAAATCTTCCCAAATCGATGTCCTTCAACGAGCTTCCCAGTTTTGTAACGGTGCTGACAACTCACAACTGCTATCGAACGACTAATTCATGAAAGGGATGTAAGACGAACACGTATGTTTAAAATGCGGAAAATTTAATGGAAGATCTCATCGACTAACCACTATGATCACCAAGAAAGATATCGCAAGTACCACAAACTGAATGTAAGCAAAAAGGGAATGGTGAAGTCGGAGCCATACCAGGGAACTGTAGAACTTGCGGCACACAGTTTCATCCATGCGGGCGACAACTTTTTCCTGAGCATTTTGCTGTATTTACAATTAGGAGCTTGAATTTCCCTACGGTCCGCCTACAATACGTACGTCGCTTTTCTTTTCTTCTATGACCATCATTACAGGCACGGACAAGATTATCACATCGTTATTAGTATTCACTCCATTGATGAACATACTATTCTAACGAGGAGATTTCAACCGGCATCAATACTGTAAAACTGTTCATCATTCTCACAGCACAGTAGACGAAACAAACGGATTTTATCTATACAGAGACAATTCAATGGAGAACTACAGCACTAACAAAAAACAAATGGTCCACAATTGCGGTACTGCTATCGTTCATTTCCTTTGCGCGATCGGCAATTCTCCTTACACCTATGGCATCATCTTCAACGCGTTGCACAGATCCAGCATCCCCGTGACGCGTTTCTCCCACTTGGCACCCTCTCCGCAGATCAGTCTGTAGATTGCTTGTGCTTCCAGGAGATATTCCGACGCTGTTGGCAGTACTTCCATCACGAACTTGTCACGTTCCTCTTCGACGAGATACACCCACCACTGGCAGGGCAAATGACCGACTTGCTCCAGCCAGCGTGCCCGACCAATGTGGTGTTTCGGGTACACCGCACTGAAATTCACAAAATATGGTACTTTCACAATGGTAGTAGCGTTCAAATGCTACCTGAACATTAAAAGCATCTCATGATCGACAGCGCTGAACCAATAAACCGCGAATGATAACCTTACCCACTAATTTCGAAGTACAACTGACGAAGCCAAGCTTGCAGAGGTAGACAATGCTGGATCTACAAATCTCCCTTTATCATCATTTGATTCTCATTTAGGTGGACTGATCACTGATAAGGTAAAGCAGTACTACCATAAACAAAACTCGCAGTAATACGGAATACGTAACAGTAAGATTGCTGGTGGTACTCAGAAAACAATTGGCAAACGATGGAAAAGTTCTCAATAAACCGGTTAAAGCCGTATGACGAAAAGGTTCGTGGCTCCGACTTCCAGACAACTGCCATTCATTTACTGTTAAATATCCAAAAGAAACTCTGTCTTTTACGTACCGAATGCAAGGAATTAAACTGGACAACCTATCCCATGCCTCGGGATACTGTCCCGTTTCCGCCTGCACGGTTCCACCCGGCATTCCAATGAGACGAAAATGCGCGTCTTTATGCAGTATATCCAGAGATTCCAGCTGGAGAAACATGTCGTTCATCCGCGCAGCACCCGCTGGCGTATGCAACTGCAGTTTCCCGTGCTCGACCATCAGATGTTTCAGTTTCCGCAGCCGATCCGCGTTAATGGCGCCACATTGTGGACACGGCTCCCGAGCTCGTTGGTCACTGGGAATGCGTTCCATACATTTTTTGGTCACACATTTTAGTGGATTTATCTCCGCGTCCTACAAAGTGAGAGTCGAAACAGTAGAATCGAAATGACCGTTCGCTTACGTATTCCTCGGTGCATCCGCGACAAGAGCAATGGCGGTGGTAATGTCGACGGAATGCTTCTCGACGCCGCATCAAGGGCAGGATGTAGATGCTACCGCTGTTTAACAGCTCATTCTGGCGCAGCTGCAACGTTATACTGTGAATTAATCGTTATACTGTGAATCGAAATCAGAACTAAGTCTTCGATACTTCTTGCAGCGAATATGCATTTTTCTACGGTAAATTGCCTGTTTACATATGTGCAAGCCAACACTGAGATCGTTGTAATACCATTTGGTGTAATACAACACAATCATATGTTCAACACCACTATGTAACGTCTATATGTCCATCACGCTTACATCCGGTGATCCAGTATAATTGGCAATATCTTCCGTTGCGCGGACGACCAGGTTCCGTCCTTGTAAATCCATTGTCACATTGATATCCCAGCAGACCGGGGTCATATTGCGATGCGAAGCTTGAGGAAAGATCCCAACCATCTCTGTGACATGCTTTCCCCATTCATCCCGAATCGGCAATAAATTGTAGTATATTTTCCGAACGAGTCCCACGAAGCCCGGAATCCTCTCCATCTGTGCAGTCCAGCAAAGCTGGCGCATGGTTTGATCAGGAAGCTTTATACTGAAACATCATGAAGATGCATGGCACACAAACAACCCAGTAAGGTAAAAACTGGAAATGTTCACTTACTCCTTCTCGTAGGTTCCGTCGTAGGGTAACAAGTCCAAAACTTCCATAGCAGTCTTTTTTCCACAATATCCTGCGAATTCTTCCTTGGTTCCTTTCTAAAATTATCGCCGCAACATTTGATCAATAATCCGACATGTGAATTAAATACATCAAAAACGTCAATTACACCAACACCAACACCAATTACTGCACATACCAAGATTTTGTTGCATATTTTGGCCACAAGAATCTCGGCAGTGCAGCATCCATATTGACTGCATCCTCCTACTTGACAGTTATGGTCAAAACTGCGGTTGTGCTTCAGGATGTCGGCCTGGATGCCTTTCAGCATTTCACATTCGTACTTGTGCTCCTTCTTCCAGTTCATCGTCTGAATAAAAGATTTACTATGCTGTCGAATCGCTGATCACTGTCGGTTGCGCAAGGAACGCCAAGAACCGACTGAGTTATACCAAGTTTTAACAGTACCTGGCACTGTGTATCACAGTAACGATACAGGTTGCACCTGGAACATGCGCGCAGACCGTCTGGTTCTTTAAAGCACTGCGCACATCGCGCCTTGTGGAATCTGTACTGGAAAGACCAGAGTCACCAGACCCATGGTTCGCATGAGAGAACCACATCTCCAGCAGCGAAACTCTGCGGTGGAACTGCTGCGCTTCCTGCCGACATACTTCGGGAAAATCAAACTGTGGTTTCCAGGAGAGAAAACTATAATTTCTACCGAATGCTGAGTCAGAATGTCATCAAAAGGTAATTAAATTGTCCCTGCACACTTTGAGAAGGATTGCAGACATTTGCATATGCAGCGCTGCAGATGGTCGGCACCGAGATTACTGCATGCATATCCAGTGGATGCGCTGTGAAAACGCAGGCTACGTACTTTATACCGTAACGGCGGAAAATCCGCCGCATGGGGAGAGGTATGATCCGTATGAAGTACAGTAAAGGTGACTCACCAAGTTCAGCCAAACTTATGGACAGTGGACACGAAAGTTGTTGACAGGTCATTGAACTATACGTACACCAGCGTGTCGCTGACTGTGAATCAGATGCTCGTTAACCGTTTAGGACCTTTAGGTCATGTCCGCAGTACACGGAGGGGCAAAACATTTCGCCTATACCAATAATTACAGAAACACGCAGTACATGCGGTTTACATTTTGTGTGTTTACCATTATTCTTCTAAATGCATTGAAAAAAATATCGGGTCCTGTTTTACCGATACCAACGACCAATAAACTTCAGAGCTTGCCAACGACGTATGCTCCCGTCCATTAGTGTTATTCGTTCCGTACAAACTTTACTTAAAATTTCTCAAAATTTGACGCGCAAACAACTGAAACAAACATAAAATCCCATATAAAAGTAATAAAAAGTAACCAAACATAAATTAACTAAAATCATCTCAACTTCCAAACTAATTCGTCAAGTGTCACATACATCGACCATCCAAATAATCCGTTACAAAGAAATCGAAACAATACCCACGCTAAACGGAAATGCTGCCTTTGCGGAAATCGCTCTTGCCAATGAGAACATTAAGCAGCACACTCTGCCCGCCTCGACTGATCTTGACCGCGTCCTGGAAGATCTCCGCCAGCTTTCCACCTTCCTCGCGTCCAATCTTAATACCACGGGCACCGAACGCCTCCACCGTCTTGTTGTAATCGGAATACTGCGTCAAACCAGGTGATTTAGTTTGTTAGCCAGGCGAATGTATAAACACCTCAAACCTACATCTAGCATGCAGCTGACACCACTGCCCAACATCTCCACTTGGTCACGAGCGATCTGCGACCAACACGCATCGTTGCCGATGACTCCGATCACTGGCGCCTATAATAAACCCGTTAAACTGACATTAGCCACCCAAATCGACTGTTCTTTCGTTTCTTATCGCATTTATGTTTAAAAATGGCAAACTATTGAACTCGGGTCTTCTTTAGAGATGCTCTGTTTACAAACGGTTAATTACACACCGGCGTCAGTTGCTCGTTGAAAAGGACAGTTAGTACTACATTTCATATCAAGTTATATTATTGCATATTAATCATATTCCTCCTATATACTCTATACTTTCAGTCAAAACCCAGCGCAGAAATCAAAACTAGATTTTTAAAACCATTCCGCCAGTGTGATCGTTAATGTGTTAACTAGCAGGAGAAAGTGAGGAACACAGGGCTCAGCGCTGCCGTGTGGATCATCATCATTCGTTACCTTATGGCGCTGGAATGTATCATATTCCATCAGACTGTACCCCGCCGATCCGTCCCCCCAAATCAACCACACATCACACTCGGGACGGACCAGTTTGGCGCCCAACGCAAATCCTCCGCCCACGCCCAGTGTGCCAAAGGGACCGGGATCCAACCACATTAGCGGGCCGCGCGGTCTGTTGAAATATTTGTCGAGATAAGCAAAAGCATAAATTCGTGCAAGACATGAAGTGTCTACAAGTATGTAGCAAAAAATCTGGCCATAATGTAGTATCTTTTTCATCCAGTTCTATAATGCCAAATGATTCAATCATGTTTATACTAGGATAAACAATATTACCAAGTCAAATAGAGGTCAATAAAATAGCATATATCAGACTAGCTGCAACATTGCACAAGCAAAATTAGAAATAGGCACTAATTTACAGAACGATAATATTTAAATAAACACCAACTGAACAACATACATATATAATAAAAGTAACGCTATTCTGAAAAAAACACAAGAAGCCGACTTGTTCTAAGTAAAGGACTACAAAATAACGCACGACAAGCGATACTGTTCAATACCGTTCTAAATTATACTGACCTCATAACATAAGCCGCAGTCGCCACAAAATCCCCGCCATCCGCCACCAAAATGGTATTATCGGGTAATGTATCCTCCATAACATGCAGGACTTTGATCGGGTTCAGGTGTTTATCGGTTGTCTCTTCGGCACGCAGTCTACGTAGACAAAATCGGTTATTACTAAAAAGTTTAATATCTGTATGTTACTTCCGACGTATGTCTTATCTGATTAAAATTTACGACCGGATCATCAAAACACAGAAACGCTGGATGGTGCTACCTGTTCTTGTCTTCGGCTGTTTTGTTACGATCCTGAACGGTCTTGATCCATTCTTCATCGGTCTTGTAGCCGCTCTGCGACAGTTTCTTCTCCACTCGCAACAGGAAATCAGCCGGATCCCCTTCAGCCACCAGTGTCGACTGCCAAAACAATCCCGAATTCTACAAAAGACATCCAATAGAAAAAATTACAAATGCCCTGGAGCAAAACAGCACGAATCGAGTTCGAAAGAAGCGACAACGAAACGAAAGCGTCGTCACCGCACTAGCTACTGGCAAAATCGTCAACTGCGAGATATCGTAGTGCAACGGCTCTTACATCGATCAGTGGAGACTGACTGTACGTGCTTCTTTCAATCGTATTGCAAACCAAAATAACAAGATATATTGTTAGAATTTTACGATTTCGAACGAACATTTTCAAAATGTTTTTAATCTTTGAAAAATTTGATCTTCAAGTCACTTTTTTTAATTTTCAAGACGAAGGATGAATGCAAGATGATTAATTTACCGATTCTAATTTCCTTTTTTTCTTATCAGAGCTTCGTAACCACCAATCTGAAACAGTTAACAAAACACAATCAAATTTGACTATTACAAAACTAGGAAAATAAATGAAACGGTGACAGATTAATCGTCACCATACGCGAGAATCTAAAACAACATAAAAAATGACCGAAAAAACTTTACATACTTACCAGTTCCGCCAGTTTCTTGTCCCGATTAATGGAAATAATCTTCTTCCCCCGCCGGAAATCCCGCCCATAATTCAACCGGAAATCGGCCACCGCCCCGCACAGCACAATCAAATCGGCCTCCCGGATGGCATCCTTGCGGGCCTGGCGGATCTGTATCTCGGGATTCCGTCCCAACAGTCCGCGCGCCATCCCCGACAGACTGGCGGGGATGCGCATCGATTCCAGCGCCCCGCGGACCTCCCCGACCGGATTCGGGGCCAGGGTACACTGGCTGCCCACGAGGAACATGGGCTTCTTGGACTGGGCGATCAGCTGAGCGGCCGTGGCCAGGTCCGTGTCGGACACGGTGGGACGGGTCACGGGGAGTGGGGAGATGTCCTGGGGAGAGGGGGGTTCGGCGAAGATACCCTGGAGGTAGGTGCTGGATATCCTACAGATGTAATCAGATTATTGTAGTATTTTGCACTATTTTCAGCATTGTCGACTATTTTATGTTTATTTACCATTTCACTCAAATTAAACTCGCATGAATCTCTCTTTATTGATTCGCCGTACTATTTACAAACATATTTCCATGCACCATGAAAGAAAATTATGACCGTAACCAAAACCAAAGAAAAGAAAACAGTACTACCGACATGTTTCCATACCTAACCTAACCTATTTCCATTATTCTATGAAATATAATAGGCGTTTTTTTGGACGGAAATTGTATACGGTCAATCGGTATGGAAGTCGAACACCAGTAAACGACTAAGTCATTCGATTTCTGCACTTGCAAGGCCATGAATTATAGTGTAAAAAGACTTTAAAGTATAAGTAAACCAAGCGTATAAACCATTATTCAGTTGTACGTTAAACTGTCGGCATTGCAAAACAGCGCGGTACGCCAAGCGCCACTGTCCTACGATTTCATTGTACAATGTTTATAACCTCGTACAGGACGAAAAGAAAGTGTTGGTTTTAGCACCTCTAATTAATACGGCTTTTATACTTGATTAGTAGGTACTTAAAACTGCGTTAACTATTCCTATTCCACAGAAAAGGTATGGATTTGTGGTTCTGAGTCAAGCAAATTCTCAAGTGTGAAACACATTAAAACTGAGAAACCATGCAAATACTTACAGCTGTTCCATTTTGGCGGGGAATCCTTTGGCTTTCTTGGCGGCATCCGGCTTGACAAAGGTGTCTGAGACGACTTGGTAAGGATACAGAATATCCAGTGGGAATTCGACAAACACCGGTCCGGGCGTGCCGGACTGGGCTGTTTGCATGGCGGAACGCAGTGTCGGAACGATATCCTGCATCCTATACGTTAAACCGCACTGTTGCCCATCGGTAATTAACATTCATGCATTATCTATCTAAGCATATAAAGTAGTATTTCCCACTTATAATAAATACTGTAAATACTAAATAATAATCAACTGTTACTATAACTGCATGCCGTGCTAGTTTACTGAGATCCTTCCTTTCTCTACTTTGTTATTCTTAATTATTTTTATTTTCATTCATTTTAGTCACGGTATTTTATACTGAGAAGTCAGTTTAATTTCTCCATTTTCTACCTGATTTCGATGTATTCGCAGAATTTATTCCAGCTTTTTGAGTAACCCTGGTAATCTTTATGCAGAAATAAATCAGTTTACGTGTAGCGCGACACAAAGATCCGTTGGAGACTGAATATGTCTCTCCTTTTCTTAAAAATTGTTGTACTGCTAATCTAGAATACTATTTATCGTTTTATTCATTTCGTAGTCGATAGTAACACGTACCGTGATACGGAATATGTCGCTTTGCAGATGGTCTGGAATACGGACACCTGATCGATATCCTGCAGGGCTCCACGACCCTACAATTGAAGAGTTCAGCATACCTTTTAAACACTCCTAAATTTCTGATCGCAACCGTATAAAAAAACGGAAACTGGTATTTTGTTAACGCCATTTGTAACTTGTAAGGCATGGCAGCTGTTCGCACTTTCTTATACATTTCCAGAGCCACTACACTACAACATCCACTATGTATGGTTACTTTCGTGTACTGTTAGACATACAATAATCCAGTACAATACTCACTAGATAATTATTGTATATTTATATTTTGTAAGTAACGTATATTATAATGGATTCGGATCGAGTTTCACAAGATCCAGAAATTCATACCAAGGCAGTACTGACAATTTTTCAAAGCGTAAGAATTGTCATTTTCAGCAATTCCAAAACGTTTGGATATTCTTTGTATTTTGTCCTTCTTTAGCTTTCCTTCTGCTGGGAAAATTTAACGTTTGAACCTGATGTTACGAGTTAAAAATGTAACACAACATTTCGCAAATGCGACGGTAATTATGCAACCTTGATGCGCCGTTTGACAAAACCACAATTTGAAGGCTGGCTGATGCTGAACTTGACGAAAATTCAGCAGCCAATCCACTACGATTCTCAGCAGTCTTCCAACAATTTTAGGCAAAACGCAGGACGTAGTAAATTCATTAAATGTCATATAAAAAACGGTTTATCTAGCATTTATTAAAAAATACATTTAAAATTACATAAAAAACGGTTATATATCATTTATTAAAAACCATATATAAAATTATATAAAAAACTACCTACTATAAATGTTTTAAAATTCATAATCACGGTGCTAACGTAAGTATGCCTGTTGAATAAAAATATGGATAAACAGGGATTTTCGTACCAGCACTCTGTGTAATACATGGGCAGATAAATCCCAGCAAACATAACACATTTACCTTGAGAATGGTGGCCGCGGCACCTCCGATGAGCAAAAGGGGGCTCTGGGCCATCTGGGCGTTCTTCATGGCCGTGACGGTGTTGGTCACGCCCGGTCCCGCCGTGACGGCCGCCACACCGATCTTCCCGGACAACCGGGACACCGCGTCCGCCGCGAACACCGCGTTGACCTGATTAACAAAATACACATACTCAATTCCTTATTACCGCCTGATTAGCTGATATATTGCCGTTGTAACTGGTTATTTTAACCAAATTTGTATTCTTTTTATGGTGTGTCAAATGATGAATATTTTAAAACAAATGATGAATATTTTAAAACAAGTGATGAATATTTTTTGAGGAATTTAAAATAAACAGTTAATGAATATTTAAACTGTTTATTTTTAACAAATCTTTATTCTTTCTATTGTGTGTCAAATGATGAATATTTTAAAACAAAATTTGATGAATATTTTTTGATGAATTTAAAATAAGCAGTTAACGAATAGTTTAGCTGTTTATTTTTAACAAATCTTTATTCTTTTTATTGTGTGTCAATGATGAATATTTTAAAACAAATGATGAATATTTTTTGATGAATTTAAAATAAGCAGTTAACGAATAGTTTGATGTTTTATTTAACTAAATCTTTATTTTTTTATTGTGTCAGAGGACTAATGCTTTTCAGTTTCTATACAGCTCGTTAGGCTTCGACTTCTATAAACTGGTGAGGAAATACGAGCATTGCAATGTCAAACTTTCATCAACCTGTGTATTCGCACTAAAGCTCCCTTCGTCGATAAGGTATTGATTAATCTAATCTCTCCATACATGATAAATTCAGACAAGCGTCCTAATCAATCAATCAAAACAATTATCGCACTCATGATTAACACTTCAAGACTTAAAGTGTTAATCATTAGTGGAACTTAAAGTTTAAGTTCCTACGTCTTTATGCTCCTAGAAAAAACGACGATTCTCCACACTTTCCAGAAAAAAAATAAAAATTTTTTTTAAAAACTGGAAAAGATTTTCATCTAAAAACGACAACGATAAATTCTACCAAAGGATAATATCTCACTTCGTAAACTCAAGGTAAAAATATGCAAAAACTGATAGCCCTTTTTTAATAAACTCTCTGTGACCACCAAAATGCGGCTCTGTACGGCAAAATCCTTTTTTTCTGACAAACTTTACTCGTACCTCATGTCGCGTATCAATAACACGGATTCCATTCTTCTCGCACGACGTCAGAATGGGCGAAATGTGTCCACCGGACAGGCAGAAGACATACGGAATTCCATGCGACTACACAAATACGACAGAAAATAAAAAAAAACCAGAGAAACTGAACAAACAAGAAATCAGAAAATCTCAAACTTTGGATGAAAACCTAAAAACGGAAAATTCGATTCTTCAACCAAAACTTTCGATTTTTACCTTCAGAACCGACGCAACGAGGTCCCCGCCGTGCTTCTTATTCTGCTTATCCACCTAGAACCACGCAAAAACAGAAGGGAATCAAAAAACGCTGCAAATTACCGCAAGAACCGTTTAAAATGACGAGCTTTCTTACCTTGCCGAAGAATCCCGCATACCCAATCTTGGCCCATTTGGTCAATACGGCACGATTCATGAACATTTTCACCAGTCCGTACAGCGCAATTAAACCAAGAAATCCGAGGATTAACGAGCAGGCACAGCAGCAATCATCGGCGTGATCGTGATGCGAATGCTCCATGAAAGCGGAATGATAAGCGATTTCGTCGGAACCACAACACGGCACGGCCAGCTTGCTAACCAGCGGATTCGGGGCTGCGGTTTGAGAAGCGGACGACGCGGAAAAATAATCAGCTGTTTTTCCAAGCGGCGGTGTTGGCCTGGTACTGGTTTGCAGCCCACTTGGTGACTTGCAGAACGAGTTAGAACTTCGGAATTTGGACTGGAAATAGTTGGTTTAGATAAAAAACGGTGGCAGGGGGCGGTCGCGACCGGGCACTGCTGCGATACTGACAACTGCCGTCAGGATGTAGTATAAAGTCATGGTAGTGTTCTCTCCAGGGCGGTGGTAGCCAGTTACTTTTCATTTGCATGTTTGCAGGCTGTGCAGCGATGCATTAACGATTCGGCTGCCAACTTGTCTTCGCTTGCTCTGTCCAGTGGCAATCGTACGATTACATTCCTTCCGTAAATGCACTGGCGACTCGCAGTTCAGGGTCCGCTCGAGAAAATTACGGTGCCTGCTCGATTGGACATACTCAGCGTGATCGCATATATCCGCTCCGTGTGTCGATCTTCCAGACTTCCGATGCCCACGATCCGGCTGATCTGAATCACGTGACTAAAGCAGGTGTGGATGAAAATCCTCGCCACCCCTTTAAGTAACACTGGCAAATGTCCAAAAAGCGGTCAAGGTGTCGCTTTGCCCGTTTCGACCGTAGATCAAAGCGGTTAATTCCCCGAAATGTGCAACGGAAATTTTTCCCGCCAAAAATCAGAAACCCTTGGAGAATCTCCCGCTCAAAACCAGTAAATTTAAGTCAGACTGGGCTCGCTTCCCGAGCCGACATGCACTGAGGCGAACAAACAGATAAACTATAAAAAAAGGTAAGGAACTTTTTACCGGCTATAAGAAAAAAGCCGGTCCATGCCGCCAAATAGTTCGTTTTCGTGATGCTTTCGAGAATCGAGATCAGCTAGGGGTTTTCTTGTTTAGCAGGTCTCCACGGAGTGTACCTGCGCTGGGTCCCTGTATAGCATGGATTTAAACAATAAGTTGTAAGGGAAAAATCTTCAGCTTGCAGAGTGAATTCTTGCGAGATCCCTTGGCAAATTTCCAGTCACTCATGATGCATGCACTGGAAGACATTTGAAAGGCCTTCAAAATTGCCAGTGCAGTGAGTAGAACTTACTAACGCATGTACCAGTTACGAAAAGGTCTGACAATTCTTTATCATTCGCCAATTCAGCTTCTAAATGGGACCGGAAGTATGTGTGGCTGCGGAGATTTCTCATGTACACGTGACATAACTGCCGAGAGACGTAACGCCGGATTCCTTTAAATGGGTAAATTCAGGATTTCCGAATCGAGGACTGACATATATCCATGCACGTACAGCGATTATTTATAGTGGTCGCGACACACTACTAATGTGGCTTATGGAGCAAAACGTTTCTTAATTATAATAACATACCTACGTACCGGTTATTAATTTGATATAACAGCATATTGGTCTGACTGCTGTACATACAGACCATACCAGCTAACAATTGTAAGGTAATTAACTATGTGTACATACATCGATTTGCTTCACAATTATGCAACCATCTATTGATCCGTTTCTCAGAAACGGCGGGCTTCGTTGGTTGGAACATAGCTGAATGTTGGCGCTTCGGTTTTGTTTCGATCTGCATGTACATTTTCAGGCCGTATGTATGTTATATTATATCGCTACGAAAACATTTACGGCTCATAACGTAAACAAAACGTTTCTTTGTTCTTGTGCATTTCAACAAAAAGCCATAGCTCACCATGGAGAGTACTTTCGTACATTGACGTGTAATGATTATGTCAATGTATTGCACACAAACCCATTTTGCCCATCCATCAAAATTACCAATTCGTAATCGCCCGGTGAAAATGGACCTAACAACAACCCGTTCTTTCTGCATCTTAAACACAAGAGTCATCCACCGGTATCACCGGTTTTCGAACAACCCGGATTGGCAAGTACCAGAATCCAAAACCTCCGCGCCAAGTAATCGATGCGACCGCCGAAGAATGTGGCCCCGCGATTGTCACCGGCCGTGTCAGCTGCACATCGACACATGTCACACTTCTGGCCGGTTCTAGCGCGCGCGGCCATTGCTTACCTTTGACGGTTTGCATAATTGAGAAAAACAGCCCGAAACAATCTCCAGCACCCGCCGCTGTACAACGTCCTCACGACCTTACCC
>JAQGAU010001806.1:0-17661 GCA_034698045.1 Paramacrobiotus richtersi | reverse complement strand
CAGCCATTTCAGCTGGATTATTTGACAAAACGACGACAGTTGCTTTGGGACAAAAGACAAGTCCGGTGGAGAATCGACTTCACCAAAGTTTCAACGAAAAGAATGCACCAGATGATGCGCGATATCCATGCAGAATTGCAGGATGTTGTCTTCAATTTAAACGAAAGACAATTCGACATGCAGTTTTTACGAGACAGAGCCGATAAAGACCTTCGATTTTTGCGGATGATGCTGAAGTGGCGTCAAAGAGCGCAGAGGGAAAGAAAGGAGAGGTTCCGAAAAGCAGCTGGACAACCGCAGCCGATTCCAGAGTGTGTGATCCAGGTCGAACAGGAAGGCAGTGAACGGTGTACAGAGTCACCGAATGTGGGATGTCCTGGCCCTCCAGTCCAAGAGAATACCACACTGGAAGCAGTGAAACTGCTTACAGTTGAGTTTGATGCTACGGACAGTGGACTTGGGGAAACTGACAATGAGATGATTACCCGGACCAGTAAAGAGTTGTTGAATCGGTGCGCTTCACCAAGACGTAAGCGGAAGTTTACGAAGATGCGATCGAAGGAAGTTTTGAAAGTGTACAGCGGGAGTCGCTGTAGACTGCAAGCGAATTGCTGGCAGCCTGTGGATGTACGTGTCGAGAATTGGCACAGATCGAATTGGGATCGATACATCTACACTCCGAACCCGTACCTTGAAACTACCGACAATATAGAAATATTGTCTGGCTTGGTGGAACCGGTGAATGGGAAATTCATGGTTCTTGGGGCGAATTACGGAGAAAAGATGTACATTATGAAACCAGGGGTTTGGTTGGGGACTATTGAAACGTACTCCGATTTACCTGAACCGGATGAAATCAATGCTGTCTGTGAATATACAGCAGAAGAAAATGAAGAATTCGAGAAAACCATAAAGAATTTGAATGTCAACCCGAATCTCCCGCTCGAAGAGCAGGACGCTATTCGGAATATGTTTCGAGAATTTCGAGATTTGTTACCGACAAAGAGAAGGCCGTATGGTGAAGGATCTGCAGCCGCACATGAAATTGACACCGGAAACAGTTTGCCGATAAAGTCATCGCCAACTCGAACGTCTTGGCAAGGGCGTCAATTGATACAGAAACACGTCCAGGAAATGCTTGAGAAAGGGATTATACGCCCGTCAAACAGCCCGTGGTCATTTCCTGCAGTTTTGGTCCAAAAGAAAGATGGAGCAACCAGATTTTGTGTCAACTACATAAAGTTGAACCAAGTGACGCGTAAGAATGTTTACCCGTTACCCATAGCCGACGATCTGCTTGCGGAAGTAGCAGGAAATGCATACTTCTGTGGAATTGATTGCATGAGCGGCTTTTGGCAGTTACCGGTTGCCGAGGATTCGATTGAGAAAACGGCCTTCTGTACACCCGAAGGGTTGTACGAATTTCTCCGCATGCCTTTTGGGCTCACGAATGCCCCTGCAACATTTCAGACTGCAATGGATCGGGCATTTCGGAAGTTAAAACACCATGGCGTCTTGGTCTACATGGACGATATCATCGTCTATGCGATGACATTTCCAGAGATGCTGGAAAGATTACGGGAATCATTGCTGGCGCTACGTGAAGTCTGCATGACGATACAAACAAAGAAATGTCAGTTCGGAATGCCGGAAGTGCATTTCCTCGGACACATCGTCTCGAAAGACGGTATCCGCTGCGATCCTGCGAAAGTGCGGGCAGTACGAGAATTTCCACAGCCAAAGACATTGCGAGAATTGAAAAGCCTGTTAGGCTTAGCCAACTACTACAGGAAGTTTATGAAGAATTATGCCAAAGTGGTGCGGCCTTTGACATACCTGACTGCTGGAGACAGAGATGTCGCGAAAGATTGGGGACAAGAACAAGACCACGCCTTCGCGGAACTGAAGCGACTGTTGACGGAAGCGCCGATTCTTGCAAAATTTGACCACACTCGCCCTGTCATCATAGAATGTGATGCCAGTGGGGTGGGCATTGGTGCAGTACTCCAACAAGACGGACGACCAGTGGCATATGCCAGCAGAGGACTGAATGAAGCGGAAAAGAATTACACCGTTTCAGAATTGGAATGCCTTGCCGTGGTGTTTGCAGTACAAAAGTTCAGGCAATACATCGATTATAGCGAATTCACTATAAAGACGGACCACCAGGCATTGGCATACCTTTTCAAGAACCAGAAGAATAATGCTCGCCTAACCAGATGGGCACTGTTACTTGGCGGATACAATGTGAAGATTGTATACAGGAAAGGAAAAGAATCCGAAAATGCTGATAGTTTAAGTCGGTGTCCTGTAGATCCGCCTCCTGAGCATGAAATGGATGAAATCCCGAATTTTGGCGATTGTTTAGATCCGGTGGATTGTCCCATACGGATTGTGGTGTTGAATGTCGACGAATTACCGAAAGAAAACGAAACCGGTCCTGAATTCTTAAGGAAACAGCAGGTGAAGGATCAGAGTCTAGAAAGACTTATTGATCTTTTGGAGAATGTTAACTCGCCGAGTGAATTGCCGAAACACGCAAAGCACTACCAGCTGTTGAAGGGAGTCCTTTACCGAACCCAAATCAAGAACGATGTGACGATTAGGAAGTTTGTAGTGCCGATTCACATGCGTGACGACATTATGAAGTCGATGCACGACACTCCATTGGCAGCGCATCTTGGAATTGGAAAGACCATCAATGCCATGAGAATACGCTACTATTGGAACGGAATGGATGGTGACGTGGAACGTTACATTAACGAGTGCCAGCATTGCCAGTTCCGTAAACCATCTCGAAAAGCTCCTTATGGAAAGCTCCTCCATGTGGAACCGGGATATCCCTTTGAAAGAATTCAGTGCGACCTGAAAGGACCGCTACCTGAGTCATACGATGGCAATAAGTATATTGCTGTTGTAATCGACACGTTCACGAAATTTGTCGTGGCAGCTCCACTGAAAACGGAAACAGCCAAAGAGGTGGCAGATTTTCTTGTGAAACAAGTTATCTTGCCGATAGGAGCCCCGAAAATCCTCAACACCGACAGAGGGACCCATTTCAGGAACAAACTCATAGCGGAAGTGACTAGAAAGTTGGAAATTCAACATGTCTTCGGATCAGCTTACCATCCCGAAGGGATGGGCCAAGTTGAACGACAGATGGGCCCGCTGGCAGAGGGACTCGCCATGTTTTGTCGGGATGATCAAAGAGACTGGGATCAATTTTTGCCATACGTGGTTGCTGCGAGAAACAGTGCAGTCCATGAAACTACAGGAAGAACACCGTTTGCCATGTGGCACTCGGGTTTGGAGAAGAGACTGCCAATTGACGTGACATTGGATACGAATGAGCCTGAAAGGTTCAACAATCCGGACGATTATATGGATGCTGTCCAAATTAAGATGCAGAAAGCATACGAGTTGGTAAACCAGAAAATCGGAGAAGCCTACAACGAAAGGGCCGGACGTTACAATCTGAATAAATCAGCGTGTGATTTGCAAGTTGATGATTTGGTATTACTCAGAAGAGTAATTCGACCAACCACAAAGAAGACCACTTGTCTCCAGAAACAGTATGATGGACCGTATAAAATCTTGGATTTTGTCAGACCGAATACCGTAGAAATTCAGAGATCGGATGATCCAACCAGTAAGACCAGCACGGTCTCCATTGACCGATTGAAGAAATACAAGATGGCAACAATCCGTAAGACATTTAAACAATCAACAACGGATGTGCGACCACTGAAAGTGAAAGCACCAGTGAAAAGGAAAGTTGGACGACCAAAGAAAATACTGCAACCGAAAATTGTACCGGAAATAATCGAGAATGATTTACCGGCTATCGAATTACCAACTGAAGATGATTTCAGCAGTTTTGGAAGGCGAAGAAAGAAAACTTTGAAATTTTCGGCTTGAAAAGCTAAGAGTTTCCGAGTGTTGCGCTCCTATCCACCCAGGTCGCCTTTGCTCGATATGTTGAATTTTCCTACGATAAAACCAGAAGGTTTTATTGTGCCTGCGAATTTTGGTGAAATCTTGAAGTGAAAGGGGAGTTTATCCCTTGTGAACAATGCTCGGCACGGCCCATTTTTCACGTGTGGAAAAGCCATGTTGTAGCATGCGGCAGAATTTGTTTTTCTCCCGATGAGATTTGGCGCATACTGGTGTCTTGAAGCTTGTTGGAATTGATGTTTCGAATGGTTCCGACAAATACCTGAATTATTTAAGAAATTCTGATCGAAAATAAGTAGTATTTTGAGAATTATTCAGTATTTATAAATTTTGTATAAAGCCCGTATTATAGCGATAAAACTGTAGTATAATGGCTTTTGAAATGTACAGAATTTTAATTTGTTGTATTCCTGTCACCGCAGACGACACAATGGATCCGGACCCAAACAAAGAAAAAGAACCGAATTCCTGGGCTCGAAAGCAGTCCAGATGGCGGGGAGAAAAGACTCCACCAGTTGAACGCGAAGAACCGGAAGAATACTTCGATGCCGAAGAGCAGGAGTCACTGCTGTCCTCTTCGCCAGCATCCCAACCAGATGAAACACTGAAGAATGCAGAAATCCCTCTGGAATTGAATTCGGACGGGATTGTGATTGAGCACATGCGGCAACTGTATGGGGATGAAGCGGAAGAATCGGCTGAGAAATTTGCTGAGGCCCAGGCCAAGAAAGCAAAAGAGGAGAAGATGAAACTGGATGAAGATACCGACATGGATGCAGAAGCATACTATGAAGGACAGTTGAACCCTGATGCGGCAGTTGAAGTTGTAGGGATGCCAGAACTGCAGTCTGCAGTTGAACCTGCTCGGAACGAAGTTCTGAAAGGAGATAGCGAAGCTAGCTCGGATGAAGCAGAAATCCCTGAAGGACCAGTTAACCGCGAGACGATACCGGTAAAGCAAGTTGATTTGCCATTGGTGGACAACCAAAGAGATGACAACGACGCTAATGATGACGAAGAAGAACCTGCCGGTAATAGCATGGATGTGGATGAAGAATTCGCGGACCAAGAAGAGCCTGAGCTGCAGAAAACCAAGCCACAGGAAGAACCTGTGTCCCAATTGGAAGAATTTTCCCAGCAGACAGATGGTGCTGAAAATCAAGAAGTTATTACACTTGACTCATCGATGGAGTCACAAAACAACGAAGTTGTTCGGCATACCATCAAGATGACTGCTGTGGATAAAGATGAAGCACTCCAGACAGATGATGAAGAAGAAGCAGAAAGTCTTGATGAATCTGGTGAAAATATGACATGGGAACAGGCCAAAGCGAAGATACAGGCTCAAGCCGATGAGTTGCGAAAAATGAAGAAAGAACAAGAGCGCGAAAGAATGGCTGCAACGAAAATGTATGAGGATGCAATTTCACCGACGAAAGAATTGTTGAAAAAGAAAGTGAAAGTGCCTCCAGTTATTGAAGTGCACGATACGGATTCTGAACCGGAATACGAACCAGAAGTACCCAAGAAAAGGGTTATGATGACGCCGAAGCGTACGATCAATAAACCGGTTAAGCGGGAAGCGGCCAAGAAAGCAGACGAGGCCATTGCCAAAACTCCTGACAAATTGAAATATATCCGAAAATGTCCCGATCGACCGTACAACATGGTGAATCGAAAGAGAAAGTCGAATATGATGAATGAATCTAGGGATTCGGATGAACTAAACCCCGCACCGAAGCGACGAGGGAGTAAACGATTGACTCCAGAAGAAAAGAGAGAACGATTGCGATTGTTGTCATATGACCGGAAACGTGTTAGAGGAAAGTTTGTGGCTGGATTCAAGAAAAGTGGATCCTCTTGGACTGAAGACGCACGGTCAGAGTCGGTAGTGGAATCTGCTACGACCAAACCAGTGAAACGACTCCAGACACAATACAAAACCAAAATGGTGAAACCATTGAATGAACCTCGACGGAAGCCGATGGTTAATTTGGCTGAAATAGAAGGGACTGCGCAGGATCAAAAAGATAGACGCAAATCTGATTACGATCAGCGGATCAGACAGATTGATCGTTTGATGAGTGCAGAGATGACAAAATTCCGAAAGGCGAAGGACTTTGGAACTTCCGCTGTCGAATTCCATGCAAAACGATTGGCATCATGGGAAGCTGAGAAAGCAAAAGCGAAACAAGAATTTGATGCCGCAGAAGCTGAGGCAGAAGCCGACCAGCAAATGCAGGAAGAAAATCAACAGCAGGGAGAACCGGCGGTTGAACCTGAGTCACCGGCAAGAGATGATCGGGAACGATCAGTTGAAATTCCACCACCATCAAACAATTCAAAGAACAATGAAGAAACTGACGAATCCGAATCAGAAGACGACAGGCAGATCGAGAAAATCTGGATTGCCAGAAAAGAATATCGTCGTTTGCAGATTGCACGAAACAAAAGAGAACGGGCTAATCGTGAGATCTATACTCCCGAAGGGACAGATTCCCCGATTTGGATGAGACGATGTGATTATGAAGTCCTCATCAATCGGCAGCTGACTGAAGAAGAGTATGCCGAATTGTCCCAAAAGAAACCAGAAAAAGAACCGACAAGCAGTCAACCAACGAGTAGTCAACAAGAATCTCAACCGGCGAGTACTTCCAGCTTGGTTAATAGAGTGAAAAATTTGGGAGTATTTGAGGAATTCACGTGTGCGCGATCACCATCTTACACCGGAAGTGTAGATACACAAGGAAACCCATCTCCAAGTGAGGCTGGTTCAAGTCAGAAAGACCCTTTTCCATTTGCCCGGAAGTCGGTTGGATTAAACCGCCCAACACCACGCACAGTACGCAATATGGCGAAACCATCGGGGACAGGTGACGAACCATTATCGTCTGGACCAGCGGTAATTGCTGCGAAGCAGCAAGAGACCAAACAAGGGGAAGTTAATCCGAAATTGACCAGACCGGAACACATCCTGGAAAAGACGCACGAAGTGCAGAAACCAACAAAAGAAGAAATCCAGAGACAGAAAAAGGCACTGGAGAAAACGGGATCAGCATTTATCCCGCCGAATTCGAAATATGATGAAATCATACATCAAGCCCGTTTGAATGTACCGGCACGACCGAGTAGAGTACCTGGGCAGAAAGATATCCGATTACCGGGGTATAAACCACCAGCTGCAGTGCCGTTTAAACCGAACACTCCAGGTGGAGTTGTTTTCCGCCCAGACAGACCAGCCGGAAATGTTCAACAAAGAACGAATCCCTTGGCACGCCCTACGGGAGGTGTTCAAAGGAACTTGAATCCGCCAGTGCGTACACGAACAGAAGTTGGTGACGTACAAACCGATGAAGAAAAGTTGACTGACTTGTGGGGACCTGGGATTTCTCCTCGAACGGCCAAGAAATTGGAAAATACGGTTAACTTGCCGATTGATAAGCCAGTAGCTGTCTCTGAGCCACAGCAAAAGATTGTTCCTGAATGGATCAAGTTTTTGAAAGGCATGACTCGTGACAATATCCGGATGGAACTGGATAAACGATCTGCGTTTGAGCGGCAGATGGCTATATCTGAACACTTCAGCGAAGCTGAACGTGCCGACTTGGGATATGATCGTTTTGGGGATCCCGTACGACAAGCTCCAGCTCGTTTGTCACCGCGTCGACAAGCGGCCATTGATGCTAAACAAGCGGAAGTAAAAGCGAAATTGGCGCTTGAAACTGAAGCCAAAGCACGGGAGGCTGAATTAAAGGCGAAAGAAATTGCCGACAAGAAAGCGAAAGATGTTGAAATGAAGGCACGAGACGATGCTGAGAACAAGAAGCGAGATGATGAAATGAAAGCCAGTCTGGCAGGAGTGCGCGATAAGATATTGCCACCAACGAAGTTGGGTGTGCCAGCACCGACAATCCCGACTTTCCGAAATGCGACACCGACGATTTCATCGGGTGTAAGACTAGCTACTCCGGTAGTTAATCCTGGAAATGTACGACCAGCGACACCAGTATCTGCACCAGCAGCTACAGCTAGTACTGCGATGGATTTCGAGCAGCGGGCTCATGAGTTTGGCAAGATTGCACCGGTTGGGTTTCCGGTTTCAACGCACGGAAGTGCTACAGAATTCCTGGACAAGATCACGACAGTATCGGGAGGATTACCAGTGAATCCGAATGTCCCGATTGTGACTACACAGAAGACAGAACCGGTGGTGGTACCATCAAGCGCAAAAGCACCGGATGATTCAAAGAAAAAGGCGAAGCCTTCAAAGATCACGCAGAAAGATTTGTCCAACATTTTAGCAAGTGCAGCAAACCAGCCAAGTGGGAGCGGGACTTCGCAGGGCGGAAGCTCTGGCGACACTGCATCGGCAAGTGATTTGGCTGCGCAGGAGACACAGCATAATCGCCAGATGAGTTTTTTGGCTCGAACGATCACTACGATGATGATCAACAGTAATCCGACAACCCCAGAAAATATCTGGAATTATCCCACGTATGAAGGCGGACTTACAGCCAATAGTCTGGTGGATTTTTACGCATTGTTGGAAGATGCATGTGCGAACCACGTCATCATGCGTCGTATTGATCACTTGGATCAAGATACATATGTGCAAGCACCGGAAGCTTTACCAAGAATGGTAGATAGCGCCGCTGCATGGTATGAAATCGTAAACCAAGCGGTGGGACATATTGACCGTTTTTCGGGAGCGACAATCAGTGAAGTGTGGGAATATATCCGCACCGTGCGAAATATTAACCGAATTACCCAACCACGAGTTATGGATAATATCCAACTTGCGTTGGATCAGATGGTGAACAGGCGACGTGCTACGATTGTTGATGGTGAAAGATACCGTCCAGAGCCCATGAATCCTCAGTTGTAATAATGCGAAGCATTTTACAAGGAATGAGTCCTGTTTTTGTTTCGTTGGATGAATTATGAAATATTGAATGAAATTATTCAGTATGCGTGAAATGGTAAATCCAGAAGGATTGTGCCATTGGAAATGCATGTGTACCTGCTGAATGAATGGTATTGGATGGGTGCAACTGGAACGCCCATCTTGGACCGGAAAGTCGTTAAACTAACACAGTGTTGAAGCGATGAATCAGACGCACGTGCGAAGCATGCTGCTCAGTCTGTGCAGTCAATCAGTCGAGAATTTTCCATTTACCGAAGCGGCAAGGTTCGCTGAATTTTTCGAGTTCTTCGACACCGAAAGTAGGTTTTCGATACCATTCCGAATGAATGTTGAAGTTTTGATGAAGTTTAATTTTAATTAATGATAGAAATCATTAATTATGTCAGAAGAACGTCCTTATCCAGATTTTGGCTGTATGGCATGTAAATTTCTCCGGACTTATTGTGCCGTGCATATGGGACATGAGAATGATAGTCCTGGAGCTGTGCAATATCTGATGAAATTGGCTGATAATGGGAATGAATCCGCTTATCATTATCTCCTGGATGAAAGAAGTGAACCATTCTTGGCGAGAGATATGTCAACAATGGATTATTGGCGTCTGCGAGCTTCTTATGCGAAGTGGGCTGATCATTGGGTGAATGCCAGTGAACCTCCGAAGAGGAAGAAAGATGCGATTGCAGCTCAGAACGGAGGAGGAAATCCTTTCCTGGATGACTATAATCCAGAGGCTCCGCGATTTTTGCCAAAGGTAGCGCATGAAGCGCAAGAGTTTATGAAACATTTGGCGAATTGCGTTATCAATTTACCGAACGAGACGAAGGAAGCTATGAATAAGGCAACCGCAGAAAATGCTAAATTACAGAAACTTTCTTTGGCAAAAAGACAGCCAAGCCCGACTCGTCAAGAGTTTGGATCAAAACGTGGAACTGGGAATGGCAGTGGAAGTTCATCGGACTCCGCTACAGGACGAAGTTGGCGAGAGAATCTTGCCGAGCAGCCGCGATCAGGATCGAAGATGCCTGGGTCGTATGGTTATGGACAGAACGAAGTCTACAAACAATACCACAGCGGATATGAAGAAGTCCCTGTCGCATCAAGCTACGCGTCGAATAATGAAAAGTACCACAGTGGGTATGAACCTACGTCAAACTATTCCAGCGATGGATCTGGATCAAATGGTGGATCGAACAATCCGAGCGGATACGAATCAGCACCACGAACCAGCCAGCGTGAGTCCCGAGAACGGGATCGTCACCTGAAACCAGACGACATTCGTCACAAGCTGAACGCAAAGAGCAGATTTCCAGAACCGCAACCGTTGCCAGTGATGAAGCCAACATTTCCAGTGTCGAAGACACTGCCAGTGTGGAAACAACCACCACCAGAAATCCAGCAACGAGTAAAGGAAATGAATGAACAGGTACAAGCGCAACAGAAGTCGCGTCTTCTTTTTGATGGGAAAACTGTTAGAAGCCGTTTGGAACAACCGAAGGTTGTTGAAAGAGCTCCAGTGAAAACTACTGAAAGAATTTCAGTGAAAGACCGTATTCAGTATCCGCAGCCACCGGAGCGTTTTGAAAGTCAAGTTGATGCAGACCAACCTGCAGATATCTCGTCATACCGAACTGTGGACTCGAGCGAAGCTCGAAAGTTCATTAAATCACTGCCAGAGATTTTCCCGAATGTGAACCAGACTGATGTCTCTCCTGTTCGTGAACATTTGGACGCTCTGCAGAAGTTTTTGGCTTGGTCACATGTGCGAGATTACCTTTGGGCAGAATTGGACCAGCTCTGTGATGACATTGCCAAAGAGCAGAATGACGTTTACCGGACTGAACGTAAGAATGGATTGCATTCTTACCTGCATCCAGCTAGAAAGCTGAAGGATATCAACGCAGTTGATTTCGTCTTGCTGAGTCAGTTTTTGGTATTCCATTATGAAGACCCAAGTTTGTACATGGGACAGTTTACACGGCGCAACGCTATGAAGTATAAGCGTTATCTGGCGATATGTGCAGCCTGGACTTTGGGACAAGAACTGCCGAAGCCTGAATCCCGGGAATATCATAATGTGGAAATCAAGAAAGGATTCCGTTTGATTCTCGCAGGACGTTTGGGATGTCGATCGGCACTGCGCGATTTGCATAACTTCCAACAGTACTGGGTGAATTTGTGGAAGCCATTCGATAAGTTGATTAAGCAACTATTTCGCTTCATTGGAGAACCCCAAGATGATCGCCAGTTATTAGAGCGATTAACAGGATTTTTGGCCGGACCGAAAGCCAAGAAGTTGCCGGAAGGTGAAGAGGATCAATTCGACCATGTGAATGATTGGATCGAAAACCTGCGAATGAATTTGGCTCCTCCGAAGGTGGACCATATGTCGAACAGAAACCAGCCTCGATCGAACCGTGATCGTAGTGGTTTTCGCCGAGGGCGTGAAGGATCCTGTGACCGTAACCGATACGGAGGATTTCCGGATGAATCGAGCGGTTCCAAATGACGAAGTCATTGAACCCTCCGTACCTGTTGAAGCCGCTGAATTTTTCCTGTTTTGAAGTGTTTACCGCGACCAGATGTGTGTGATCAATGGACAATCTCCCCATTTGGATCCCGTCTGCGTATTCTCCTGAAAGGATCTCGCCTTCATCGAAGTGCCTTCCTAACGATGCTCATCAAAGAAATGGATCTCTAACCTTCTTTTTTATTGTGTTTTGTATGAGCCCAAGTATAGCTTGTTCTCTTTTGTTTCTTTCGCTTTTCTGTTAAGAGTTTTCAGTGGAAAAGCCCCGCGATGACCAGAGAAGAAGTTCGACGAGGACGTCTCACCCCGCGACCAGAAGGCATGTCATGTGCGCCTGCGGCTAGGGATACAGGATAAAGGGATTCCTCCTGAAGTCAGCAGATAATGGCTGATGCCTGATCCTGAGACCTGACCCCGAGTATTGACCGGAGGATTGCCTTATGTTTACTGTTGCCTGTTGGCATTTTGTACTGTTAAGTCTTTAGTCTAGCTGTTCTGAGTTGGCTGACTCGTGTGACCTTCTGTATCTTCTCTGTACCGATAATTCTATACTTGGGCCAAGTGTTTGTATTTTCCCTGATTAAAGTACAAATCGTTCCCGAGTGTTGTGGTTCTTTATTATAATCATAGAGGACAGATCAGTATAAGATATAGAATATTCCCTTCGTCACACTATTTGCCAGATTATACATGGTTGTTTATCTGTGGCCGTCCACGCATTCCGTGTTCCCCAGAAGACCCATGAGATTATCCCATCCCGTTGCAAGTGGATATGGTTTGTCGTCCCATTTGGATGCTTATTTGCACTACAGGAAACGTTATCAACATCTTGCTGCTTAGACGCAGGCAGACGTACCAAGTGACGTTTTTGCTCTGGATGTCGGTTTTCGATTTGACTTGCATGTAAGCAAGAAAATGCTCTTGGAAATGAATGCTGTCTCATGTTGTTGACATGCACCATTGATTATGGCATGATTAATTTGTAGGTGGTTTTGGCTCGTTACTTACAATTGCGGTAAACTTCACATATTGCTTGTTACTTTCCATAATATTATCATAATAATATTGCCATGAAAGCGCGTTTTCTGGGTTTGGTCGTGTCTGGTTCGTACTTAACCAGTTAAGTTTCATCAAAAGTCTACTTTTTCTTGAAAAACAAACCTGGCAAGCCAGTACGGAATATAAAATGAGTCCCCAGATCACTCATTACCGCTCAGTCTACCAGCACCAGAACGAACCTTGCATCACAGGCCGGTCTGAGTAAACGTGATTCCGACGAAAATTTTTAAATACGAAGTTGGTGCGCGCCAGCGTATTGAATACCGTAATGTAATCCATGGTTTTCCTTCATCATGCTGTGACTTTTTTGCAGAAAGTCAAATCCCAACGCGGCCACACGGCGACAGACGCCGTTTTTGTGACCCTTGGAAATATTGCGTCGCAGTGTTCTGACTGGTAATGGAACATGCATAATTTGTAGCTTATAAATTAAGACAGCAGAAGACAGAAATGCTCATGCAGGAAAAAGTAAAGGGCGTTTCTCTACTTATCTGATAATCATTCTCAAAATCACATAAGTTAGCAGTTGAAGTTTATTTCGTTTAGGACCCTCCTGGGGTTTAGCTTTGCGCGGCTTATCTGTCTATGCTGCCCTCTTCGGACTCGGCATATATTTAATAAAACCACGGTTCACTTTCTGATCCTGGTTATGGCAGTTCTCTCTACCATTGGCTATATGTTTGATTTTGTGGATATTTTTCTGCGCGGCGATGAAACGAGGACTGAGAAATGGTTTTCCGATTGGCAGAAACTATTCACAATAAGGAAAGTGAGTGACTCTGTAATTTGAGCCTCGCGAGTGACCCATTCTAATGAGTACACTTAAATTTGTTTCAGATGGTTATGGAACTCTTCACTTTTTTCGCAGTTCTGGCGGCAAATCTAGCGTTGACTGGATATTTGCTCATTATAAGTCATCAAGAATTTAACAGTACGGGCGCAGAAAACTCTTCAACGACCGCGAATAGTGTGCGAGGCATTCGGAAACACCGAAAACAAGTGCGCTCGATGTCAGCCGTTAAACTGCTGCTTGTTTCTGCAGCCATATTCCTGGTAACGAAGACGCCGCTGGTGCTTTACGAAATAATGGAACAAGGCTGCTTGGAGCTTATGTCTGATTACGAATACATGATATTCTTTTCTGTGGGAACCCACTTGTCCTATGCCGATCATTCCCTGAACTTTTTTGTTTACTGTGGCACCAGTCGCAAGCACATGAGACAGGCATGGAAGATGGTGACAAGGTGCCGGCAGCAGAAGTAACCGGCACATCAGCACACCACCACATTGTCATTTTTGTCTAAGCAAACAGAGTTGCGTTCGAGAAAATTCTCATTAAAATTCTTCGAGATGTCACTGTGTATCAAACATACTGTACGGCGCACTGTAACTGTGCTCGTTATTCAGATCTAGCTAGCTAATAAGCATGCTCATTTGCGCTACAGGATGATCTTTACACCGCGGTTGGCTGCTGAGAACAAACTAATTTTTAAAGAAACTTACACGAGTTTTTGTCCTTAGTTGGAATGTTGGTCAAGTTTAGCCTGCATGTCGCGAGTGTGATTCTTGTTTCACCAGTAATACCGGTGGAACAGGCTGGGGAACTCATATAGAGAGTTAGTTTTAAGCGTTTTGAGCCTTCTAGAGCCTTTTAATTTTAACTGGTTCCGCCTTCTTACAACAAAACCCAGAGGAAGCAGATTTGGCTCGTGCTCCAACCAAATGGTGCTGGCCTCTCCATCAATCACCGATGCTGGAGACTGGTGTTGCTCGATCGCCCTTTCGGTTGATGTCATGCACCTTCTGGCATAGTTGACAACAACCGCTACGATCCACCGCAAACTCTCCATGAGATCTGATCAAATGAGGCTACCAGGTCTGGCTGAGTACGACGTGTGTGTGCGCTATATGGTCCTGTGTGAGAATACCTTGGCGCTGGACAAAAAGAATTACTTCACGCGTTTCAGAAAGCAGTCAAAAATATTCCTTGGTCTACATTTGGATAAAAAAAAGCTTTCAACGCGGTTCGTGATACGCGCTTCATTATCGACCGAAGCAAAGCGAAGGTCCTCTATACTCAGCTCAAGTGGATCTCAGTGTCTGTGTGTCATTCCGTCAGTCGGTCACTATTGTTATTTATTTTTAATATTTATTATCAATAATAAATAGTATTATAAATTACTAAATCGTGCGCGTATTATACAAATCGTGTTCGCTTCGGTCACCCAGTGCCCGCTACGAGCGAGTGCACTTTCCTAGTTGTATTTTAAGAGCATGGTTGTTCTTTGTTTTCCCTTGCTGTTTTCCCGTCGTATTGCAGAACCTTTTCCGGGCGAAAAGACTATAACCGTGAAGCAGGTTAACTTGGTCATTTAAAGACAATAATTGCACTGCTACTCAAACTTTGTAGAATGGTACGTTGTTGCCGAAAACAGGATCCGTCCATGGCATTCTGTCGTCTGAAAACGCATGCCATCGTACGTGAATACAGTTCTGCAGACGAGTACTTAACCATGAGAGGGTGGAATGGCGGCTCCAGTTTTTTACAACATTCACAGTCATTCATGGATATTCCGCCTCATTGTTTCCTGACAGTACAGTATATGGGAGCACATGAGTGTATCAGCCTATCGATTACTTGACTAAATATACAGTCTTATAAAGAGATTACTATTATGTACAGATTACGGGATGACTTGTCAGTCTGCGCCAATCGATTCTACTGTTGCGGTTGTGCTTATGGAAATCACGGTACGGTGCTGGTCCGATCCCGCAAAACTCCCGGTTCGAAGCTTACCAGTACACCATAAAAATATTTTTTCTGCAGAAACATCACATTTGTGTCCCGCCTCCTGTTATTGTAGCATCCAGATTTTGGAACCATGGATAACGATACCGAAAGTAATACGACAAAATGCGGCTGGCCGGAACGTAACTACACTACGGTACTGCATCATCCAGTCCCGCTGCAGCTGGATATAATTTGTCGTCCCATATGGATGCTTATTTGCACTACAGGAAACGTTATCAACATCTTGCTACTAAGACGCAGGCAAACGTACCAAATGACGTTTTTGCTGTGGATGTCGGTTTTCGATTTGACCAGCATGTAAGCAGTAACTACAAGGTTCTTGTGAATGGATAATGTCTGCCAGATGTTAATATTCACCACTAGTTACAGTATAATTAATTTCGTAGGTGGTTGTGGCTTGCTACTTACATCGAAGTACACTAATCACGTGCTTGTTACTTTCAATATCATATTATTGCCTTGAAAGCGCGTGTTTATCGGTTCGGGCTGGGACGAAAGGTACGCACTTGAACCACTTTGTACGTCTTCCAAAAGCCTTCCCGTTCTTGAAGAAAATATCTGTCAAAACAAAATGGGACGAGCTAACGCATGCACGCTTACTTCCCAGACCGGCCCGCTAATGCGCGCTACCGACGAAAGTTTTATTACACATGCGCGCCAGCGTTTACCCTAGAGTAAGGGAATTCATGTTTTCCTGCATCGTGCTTTGACTTTTTTCAGCGATTCAAATCCGAACACGGCTACACAACGACGGATGGCGTTTTTGTGTACCTTGGAAATATTGCGGCGCAGTGTTCTGACTGGTAATGGAACATGCAGAATTTGTACGGTACAGATTCCATGGCAGCCACAGATCGGAACGCTCAAGTGGGCAAAATTAACGCCCGAGGAGATCCTTATCTAACAAGCTTTTCCAAAATGACATAAGTGTATGCAGTAGAAGCTTAACGATAAGTTGTTGCATTTAGGACCCTCCTGGCGTTTTGCTTTGCCCGGCTTATCAGTCTATGCTGCCCCCTTCGCACGCGGCATATATTAAATAAAAAAACGGTTCACTTTCTGATCCTTGTTATCGCTATTCTCTCAACCATGGGCTGGATGTTTGATTTTGTGGATATGTTTCTGCGGGATGAAGAAAGGAATGAGAAATGGTTTTCCGATTGGCAGAAACTTTACACCTTAAGGAAAGTGAGTGATTGTGTAGTTGCTCCGTCGCAATTGAGTACAGTTAAATTCGTTTCAGATGGTGATGGAACTGTTCACCTTTTTCACGATACTGGCGCTTAATCTGGCGTTGACTGGATACCTGCTCATTATGCATCTTCAAGAGCTTAACAGTACCGGCGCAGACACCCCTTCGACGACTTTGAATAGTGTCCACGGTGTTCGGAAACACGGGAAGAAAGTGCGCGCGATGTCAGCCATCAATCTCTTGCTTGTTTCTGCCGCACTATTCCTAGTCACGAGAACGCCGCTCGTGCTTTATGAAATAATGGAGGAGGTCTGCTTAAAGCGTCTATCTGACTACGAATTAATGATATTTCTTGCTGTGGGATTCCACCTGACGTTTGCAAACTATTCCCTGAATTTTTTGGTTTATTGTGGCGCAAGTCGGCAGTACATGAAGGAGTCTTGGAAGATGGTAACTACGTGCCGTCAGCAGAAATGACTGGTCCATCAAAACACCACGATCTCATCAGTTTATTCTAATCAAACCGGGTCCATGCGAGGGATCTCATGTTAAAGCCGGGTGAGATAACAGCTACTATGTGTCTGACTGTCTCTACCTAACCTGAGCATTATACTCGTTATTTAACTTCATGTTCGTTATCATGCTCATCTACGCCATAGGAAGCCTTTGCCCGTGTTGACTGATGAGAAAAGACCACGCTGAACGGGCGACGTTTATAATATTATATTGAATTGGAATATTGGCCAAGTTCAGCCGGCATATAGATAGCGTGATTCTTGTTTCGCTAGTGTTACCTGCGGAATAAACTGAGGAACTTATATCGGTAGTCAGCTATAGTATCTGCTGCTCCTTATTACATTACAACGAATCCCAGAGCAGGCAGATTCGGCTCGAGATGCGGCCGAATGGAAGAGAGAAGTGTATGTTGTCTGCGTTGATCGTTGTTGCACGTACGGCAGGTTAGAAGTTGAGAGTTTTGTTAACAAAGATGAACTGCCGTCGTAATTTCATCATAATCAAATTAACAGGAGATCGGGGTAACTATCCAGCTGATAGACTAAGCTGTTTCGGATAAAGTAAAGAAGTACTATTATCAGACCGCCTTTATAAACAAGGTTTTTCTATGTATTTGAGACTTTCGAAGGATTCCGCGATCGTGACCGATGCCTTCCATTGTACATCCAGCGATCCAG
>JAQGAU010001805.1:0-17662 GCA_034698045.1 Paramacrobiotus richtersi | reverse complement strand
AACGTGTACATAGATACAACATAGGTACAGTCATTTGGCTGTTGCCAAGAGTACATTATAAACATTCATCAAGTGCAAAAAGCTGTCGCCGCCGAGAATACTTCCATACGTCACAATTAGCAGTACCAGATTTTCTCGTGCCAAAGGTACCGTTTTAAATTAATCAAAAGGTTTTTAGCCGCAGATTTTTTCCTACATTTTCGCTCTTGCCAGTTCACAGAATGAGTTCAGTTTCGCAACCTGTCATTGTAGTTAAGGATGAGACCAGTCTGGAACCCGTCCAGTGGTCCAGTGGTCCATCCAGCACTTCGAAGGGCTGCGAGACAGGAATACCTTGATGTACAGCACTGGAATCACCATGGCCGAACTGGATATGGATGCTCGTTATCGAGGGCGCTGGCGAATTGGTGTCAAACCGTGTTTTAGCGTTACGGAAAACAATGTTAAAGTGGATTATGTTTCCGTTGTTCTCTGGCTTACCGATGAGGATTTGAAATCCACTGCGTATACAGGAGAACGGGCATTGTCCTTGCGACTAAAAGAATGGTAGGCCAGCGGATGTAAGAGATATCGACGAACGAAAACAATGCGACAAATATGAAATAGTAAGAATTTTCGAAATTTTAGTGTCACGACGGGAAAACTCATGGATGTGCCTATTTGTGTTGGCACGGCATTTTCGGATCTCGTCACACTGCCCAGCAACGGAAAGTATAAGTGCGGATCCAACAGGTTGATTACCCATCAGGATCTGTTCGGTTCGGGTGGAAACGCGGGATGCCTTAAAGATTCGTACCTTCATATCTCTATGGAAGTGATTCTCTGGACAGAGAGCCAAAGACCATCCGCGCACCTGAAACAGTTTCTCCCAGTTTGCTGCATCGCTATCAAGAATTTCTCGGACGTCTACTGAAACAGCAGGAGGCCGGTGGCGATTTCCTGCTCATCTCAAGTAACAACGAAGAATTCCGCGTCGATCGTTCCTTTTTGATGGCCCATTCTCCCATCTTCACCGCCATGATGAATCATGATTCCATAGAGAAGCAGACCTCCCGCTGTGAGATGAAGGATGTCGATGGAGAGTGTGTGGAGATTTTGCTGGAGTATGTGTGTGGATGTGAGACTGGGAAGATTCAGGGTCATAATGCGGAAAAGGTGTTGGTGATGGCCGATAAGTATCAGATGATGGATTTGCGTGCGGTGTGCGAACTGACGCTGGCTAATAACATCACGGTGGACAATGCGGTTCAGGTTTTTGTTTTGGCTCGCCAGCGTAATCTCGACACTTTAAAGGACATGGCGAAGAAGTTTATTCGGAAGAATATGGACCTGGAGGCAATTCTGGACGAATCCATGGATATGTAATCGTTCCGTGCAGGCTGCACCCCTGTTTGCACTTTACGAAACTGGAGGGTTTTCCGTATTGCATGTTTGGTTTTTTAGTGTCAAAACTTAACAGCTTGCGGCTTTTCATCACAGACCGTTTTAATTTTCTTCGAGTAGAATCAAGGATTTTGCTAATGTCAAGGCAGAGTGCAGTTTGATTACGGTTTTTTTTATTATGGGGGCTTCTTTTTTACGAATAGACATCAAAATTTGGATGGCGACGTCTTGCGTGTTGCTTACTTGATGATCAAGAAATGGCTCATGGTCGTGTTAGAGTAAGCAGGATTATTGCGGTCAGATACACAAAATCCAGACCTGAATCTCTTATTGGAAAAAAATCTGGTATATTCGCATCTGGTATATTCGCATTCACAAAATAACTGCTACACACAGCTCAGAAAAGTTCCGAAACAGGCGACTTTACAGAACCGTACGAAAAACAATCAAGCCCGCCAGACTAAGGAACAGCAACTTAACAGTTTAGGAGCATTTTCAACCACATAACGTTCTCCACCTTACACGATTCCTTCCGGGGCTCTCTCTTCCGGGGGCTTCCGTCTTCGACGTTTCTTGCGCTCATTACGATCCACAATGGCCGTATGATGGCCCGTATCTGATGAATCAGGATCGATTTCATCAAGCGAAGTTGTAACGGTCTTTCTCCGCGTTTTTTCAGCTGACTTTCTGGTCATTTGGCGAGTAATCGGCTTTTAGGTTCTTTCCAAATTTTTATATAATTCACAGTAATTCACAGCACGGCAAAGCGTATAAAATTATGGCCAGTAATATCCCGGTGGATAATGCAGTGCAGGTGTATGTACGTTTTGGCTCGCCGGCTTAATATTGACACTTTGAAGGACGTGGCTAAGAAGTTCATTCGGACGAATATGGATTTAGATGCAATTCTGGACGAATCCCTCTAGCGGACTTCCATTGTATGAGAAACATCACTCAAACATGCTGTTTAATGTTTATGCGAGTTTTATTTTCGATTTTGGTTTAATAGTGTGAGAAATTGATAGCATGCAGCTTTTTACTGCATAAAACGTTCCTGTTTTACGTTTTTCAATACAACGTAGTCAAATTTTTTGGGTATCGTTTCGACCGTTGGGTGCTAAAGCTCGGGTTATAATAATTTATTATGGTTTCTGACCGTTTCTGTTTTGTGAATGAAACATGGTGAATGGTGACAACTTGTCTGCTACATTAGCGGCTAAACTGCAAATCATCACTGTGCAATAGTTCCAATGCTCCAAAATCAGACAATTTCTAATTCGATCACATTATTATTCGGAATTCAAAACCCAACAAGTTCAGGAATAAATGACAGAATTCACAGTATATAAAAACGGATGAGCAACTACAGAGGCAAACTGAGAATCATCCGAGTCATAGATTCGATTTTTTATTACAGAACAGATCCGGTTTTCTACGCTCCCTCCTGGTTATAAACTTCCGGCAAGGTCCGTTTCCGTCGTTTCTTCCGCCAAACAGAATCAACAATGGCCGTATCCGATGAGTCGGCATCCATATCATAAGATGAAGCTTTGCCGGGTGACTTTCCGGTCTTTTCCCGCGTTTTTCCAATTCCAGCTGATTGTTTGGTCATTTGGCGAGTACCCGGTTTTCGGCCCTTTTCACAGGCGATTCGGCTTCCACGGGCCTGCTCGACTTCTCTGTCATTTGGTTTTTGTGGTGAGAACAACGGATATCGGACGATCTGCGCCAAAATCTGGTGGCATGTTTGAAAAACTGGTCGGCATTTTTCCAGCTTGTGTCGCTTTTTGCTGATCAGAAACGCAACGGCTTCGCTGGCAAAACTAGCTTCTGAAAAATTAAGTTCAACGTCAGAAATCACGTAAATGTCAGGAGAAATTCGTACACAACATACTAAGTAAAAAAAAGATATTGTAGAAGTACTCTAGTCATTTTGTTTACACTTTAATTTTCTTTCACTTTCTTGCACTTTTTTCTGTAATTTTTTCCGTTATCGTTATCAACATTTACCTAACCGAGTCTTTAACATAATATAATTTTCCAAGCTGTTTATTTTTGTTGTGGAATTCTAAACACACAGTTTGGACATTTTAAATTTTAACAAAATTTTAAATATTACAATTTTAAAATTATGCGCATTTCACTCTGGCCCATTCCCTACCTGAACCAAACAATCCCATGCACACTTGAATTTTGTAATATAGCAGATCGCCGTCCATTTTGTCCGCCAGGCTGACAACACGGAAATGGAGTTTGGGCCAAAACGTATATGCGTCCTGCCAGTGTTCCTTCACAGCACTCACGAGGTGCTTGTCGCTGTCACAAAAAAACCTATAGACATAATATTTACAATTGTTGCCGTTCTTTCAAAGCTCACGCTCAAAGTTGCGAGGTTTCTTTATTAATTTTTGCCTGACTATGAGCCACTACACTACGTCAAACTGTACAAATCTCCGCTCGTATAAATACTGAAAAGAATTCGAAAAAATATTCCTGCCTTTTTAAATGAGGATCATATATAATACATAATATTAGTTTTTGCAGCACTTCACTGTATTCCGATCAGCAGACGTACAGAAGGCAGAAATGGCCGAAAAAGACAGTTACGGGCCTTTGTACTGGTTAACATATCGTCGTATGTACACCGCATTGCAAAAACCGCCCGAACAATGACTGACGGTACCTGGTTTCGTTGATATCCCGCGATAACCGCGCCAAAACGGCCCAACACATGGTGTTATACTTGTGCTTTGGGTAACTGAGCGCTTTGAAGACACTTTCAAACGTTTCCACACGGTCCGCGGTATCTTCGAAAGGATGTTCTACGATTATTCACAACATATTTCATTTTATGTATTCACAGCATTATTCCATTTACAGTATTCACAACATTATTTTACTTTATTTCTTCACGACGTTAGTTTATTTTATTTATTCACAATATTATTAATTTTTATTTTATTTATTCCCAACATTATTTCATTTTAATTAGTCACCACATTATTTTGTTTTATTTATTCACGACATTATTTTATTTTATTTGTTCATCAGGAGCAGCTTTCTAACAAGACAGTACTATGCAGCTCCCGCTGCATATTAGCGTCAGTAATATTTTTTTGGTCCAAATTTGGTATCATTCGACTCAGCTCGTCGAGTTCTATCGAATGGTGCAACATTTGGTCTTATTACTATCTTTACCCCACCCCCCCTTCTTCGGCTTAAATATTACTGACTTAATTAACTATTTAATTATCTTATCCACAAAGGAGTTTCATACAGATTTTTTATATGATATGAACAAATTCTGAGCTATGGGACATTCAGAGTAACAGTCACAGTACAAGGATTACCTTGGGACAAGTAATCCGAACAAAGCTGACTGATGCCCTTTCCAAACGGATCAAATTGAGGCCCATTTCTGCCAAAACACAGCCGTGAGAATAGGTGACATTTTTTCGAGATTATAGTTTTGATATTTTTGGAGATTTCGTTTTAAAAGCTCTAATTATTATTCTAATTATAAATATTATTTTTAAAATTACTTTTACGAAATTCTATGTAGTGTTCAATATTTATGGAAATTTGGTTTGAAAATACTGCTGTATTTTTAAAATTATTTCTAATTTTTAAAATTAAAAAATTATTTTTACAATAAGGTATTTCTAATTTTCTGTTTTTACATTTTTAAAGGTTAAATTGGATTATAAAATGAAATTCCCACAAATAATAAAAAGAAGGACTTTGTGAAAAGTCATAATCATTTATACGTTTAACCACAGCGATCCACGATGTAACTTGAAGCACGACAATACGAACACAATTACGACGAAGATGCATGCGTCTTTACTGCATGTGCACTTTTCTGCAAAAGTTATAGTTTGTGGCGCATAAAATATAGATAGCCTCACAAAACAAGGGCTTACTTTCAAGTACGGCCAACGGATTTCCGGATCGTCCGGTCTGTGTTTGAGATACAATTATGCGATATATGCCACCGCCCAGGGATTCCCAGGATGGCCGTGCGAATAGTCCAGTAAAACACTCTCCAGATATTCGAAATCATTGTATTTTTCCAGCATCTGCTTACAACAAACGAAGGCGCTATGTTAGACTACAGACTTTGTACAAATCAATTCGGAAAAAAACTGGAGCACCACGAAACGCACAGAATGAAAGAGCGCCAAAAACAAAATAGATAAAAGGTGCAGAAATTACACAAACAACTTAAGAAGACAACGGACAATCGTCCAGTAATGTTCATAACTACTGCATTGTTACCGAATGCATTTTCACGTAAAGCGAGAATATTTAAGCCACAGTTCACTACTGCTGTTCGAGCCACTACACTACGTCAAACTGTACAAATCTCCAGTCTGCAAATGAAGGCGCTATTGTTATGGTAAAAACAAGGCCAGCAAAAATTGGAAAACCAAGAAACGAATAGAATCACGGAAATAAAGCGAGATAAATAATACCAAATAAATAATACTAGATATATAACTAATAAATAAATAGTAAACAAATCATACTAGTTAAATAAATACTAAATAAATCAAATAATACTGAGTACGTAGTACTTGATACATAAATAACAAATACACAGTAAGCAAATCATACTAGCTAAATAAATATTAAATTAAATAATACTGGATAAATAATACTAGATACATAAAAAATAAATGAATCATAAAAAATCATACTAGTTAAACAAATACTAAACAATTCAAAAATACTGACAACCGGAAGAAAATCGAACAAAATTAGTTTTGGCAGTAATTACGTAAATAACAGTAAGTAAATAACAAAATAAAGAATTTCAATAAAAAACTTGGGGAATCAATGCGACAAAACCAACTTTCACAGACAATTATATTAAAAATTTCACGAATTAAAACAGGAAAATCATCAGAAAACTGCCCTCAGTCAAGAAAACAATAAAATAATCGGCGTCGTCCGTGGACGTTATGAAGGTGCGAAACATTTGTCGAAATTCCATCATATTAAAGCGTCCCATGATTTCATCACCCGGTTGTTGCAGATGATACAACAACAATTCATTTTTCTTATTGATTGACAAAAATAATGCCACACATGAACTATAAATTTCAGCATATTCAGATAAATAACATTTTAATTCATAATAATTTAATCCCGAAAATATACGATTCACAAAATGATTTCAGCAGAATTCTTCAAACAAAAATTAGAAAAAATAATGACCAAGAAACCCAAACAATCCAGAAAATTATAGCGAAATTTAAGAAATATAGAAAAAATTCACCGAAAGTTAAATAATGAATTTTTCTGTAAATAATAACATTTTAATTTATACTGTCCACGTTTAACTAGTTCGGCACTGTAAATTCCTTACCGTCCATTTGTTTTCCCAGTGGAAGCATCGTAAAAACATAATTTTCCCCATTTTCTTCATCTTCTTGAGGCTTCCAAAAGGCGTTTATCGCGCGGGCCATCTGCGTCCGCGCCCGACAGTGGATTTCGTAGTCTTTCAGTGGGTGTGGGCCTTTGAACATGGTGCGTTTGGTCACTGAATGCATTTTCCTCGGCATATCTTTCTACATCGAACAGGGAAAAAATTACTAATTAATATTTTAATTAATAATAAATAAATAATAATAAAAATTGCTAATTTAAAAAATAACAATAATTATTTACTTGGTAATAATCAAAGAATAATAATTAATTAAAAAGTATTAACTAAAGGAGGTAATTAAAAAATTAAAAAAGTCAGCAAGTAAACTAACAAAATAAAACACTAGAAAACGAAAGAAAAGAATTAACAAATTGAAAATTAATCGAAAAAGTATTTCTTACTTCCAGTGTTTCCAGTGCCAGTCGTCGTTTGCCCAGCTGCTCCAATAGGAAATAAAAACACAGTCTTATTAGTCTCTTCGCTCGTCATAATCCGCTGTTTTTGTGAAGTGAAGCATTCTAACAATAAATCGACAAAACTCATTCCAAAGTCACCAAAAAATTTTAAAAATCCGCAAATGCAAAACAGATAAAAGTAAAGCACAGAAAATACATTTCAGCTGCAGAAAAATGAAAAATAAATAATAATAAATACCATTAATCCCGATAGATAATCGTGTGTGAAGAAGGAGATGCCCTATCTCTTCAGTTGTGACGCTTCACAGCCAGACAGACTGGCGTCACACCACGGCAGAGTACTGTCTGGTCAGTGGCCACTGGATGACGCATTCTAGCACGGCAGATCGGACAGATAAGAAGTATACGGTGCCCGCTGCAAGTTCAACGATCGCTAGCGCAGCGCTAGATGCGGTGCGGCTTTTCAACATCAGCTGCTTGAGCCAGTCTTGCCGGCTGTTTCTCATCTTTGAGCAACTGTTTGTTTTGCCAAACCTTTCTTCTCTGCGTCTACGATTTATTGTCCGCTCCAGAAATGAGTTCCTTTGCGCCCCCTACCATTGTTGTTAAGGATGAGACCAATCTGGAAATTGTCCGGTTCACGTTAAACTGGACGATCCATCATTTCGAAGGACTGAAAAACAAGGATGGCATGATGTACAGTCCAGGAATCACGATGGCCGGGTTGGGTATGGATGAAGGTTATCGAGGACGCTTTCGGGTTCGTGTTACACCGTGCCACAGCATAACGGAAAACAATGGGGAAACGAATTATGTTTCCGTTTTTCTCTCGCTTACCGATGAGGACTTGAAATCCACCATTTATACGGGAGAACGGGTGTCCTGCGTTTTTAAACAACGGTAGTGCCTTGTCTTGTTATCAGCCAGTTTTAGGATTTAAAAGAATGTGCCAACAAGCGTATAATGTGCAATGTGCAGACAATAATGACAACTGTTAATAAGAATTTGTGAATTCTAGCGTGACCACAGGGAAACTCGCGGATGTACCGATTTATACTGATGCAGCAGTTCCGGACCTGATTACGTTTTCTGGCGGATGTAGCTCATGGGGATGCGACAAGGTGATTTCTCATCAAGATCTGTTCGGCTCGGGTGCAAAAGCGATGAAAGACTTTTGCCTTCATTTCGAAACGGATGTGATCATCTACGGAGAGCCAATGACTACTCGCGCATCTGCTGCAGTTTTCCCCAGTCTGCTACAGCGCCATCAGGAATTTCTCGGACGTCTACTCAAACAGCAGGAGGCAGGTGGCGATTTCCTGCTCATCTCAAATAACAACATGGAATTCCACGTCGATCGTTCCTTTCTAATGGCCCATTCTCCCGTGTTCGCCGCCATGCTGAATCATGATTCCAAAGAGAAGCAGACCTCCCGTTGTGAAATGAAGGATGTCGGCGGAGAGTGTGTGGAGATTTTGCTGGAGTATGTGTGTGGATGTAAGACCGGGAAGATCCAGGGGAGCAATGCGGAGAAGGTGTTGGTGATGGCCGATAAGTATGAGATGATGGATTTACGTGCGGCGTGCGAACTGACGCTGGCTAATAACATCACGGTGGACAATGCGGTTCAGGTTTTTGTTTTGGCTCGCCGGCTTAATCTTGAAACTTTGAAAGACGTGGCAAAGAAGTTCATTCGGACGAATATGGATTTAGATGCAATTCTGGACGAATCCCTCTAACTGCTCTGTGTCGTATAGTATGAGAAACGGCTTGATGTTTATGCGGGATTCACTTCCGATTTTGGTTTAATGATGTGGGAAATAAATGGCTTGCAGCGTTTTGTTGCATAAAAAGCTCCTTTTTTACGTTTTTGTAATACAATTCAATGGAATCAAGTGTTTGGGTATCACTTCGACCGTCGTGTGTTAAAGCTCGGTGATGTGGTTTCTTTTTTTTGAATAAAACATGGTGAATGGTGACAACTTGTCTGCTGCAAATCGTTACTGGTCAGCATAGTTCCAATACTCTAAAATCAAACTTCAGTTTCTTATTCGATCACATATTATTCGATTATTCGATCACATATTATTCGAAACTGAAGACCCAACAAGTTCAGAATAAGATGGAAGTACTCACAGTACGTACAGATATATAAAAACTACCAGAAACTATAGAGGCACACTGTCAGCTGTGAGAACCAGCAGAGTCGTAGATTCGATTTTTTACTGCAGAACATTTTTCTACGTTCCTTCCGGGTTATCAGCTTCCGGCAATGTCCGTTTCCGTCGTCTCTTACGAGAAACAGGATCAACAATGGCCGTATCCGATGAGTCGGTGTCCATTTCATAAGCCGAAGCAATAACGGGTGATTTTCCGGTCGTTTCCTGCGTTTTTGCAGCTGATTTTCCGGTCGTTTCCTGCGTTTTTGCAGCCGTTTTTTTGGTCATTTGGCGAGTAACCGGTTTTCGGCCCTTTTCACCGGCGATTGGTTTTCCGAGGTCGACGTCTCTGTCGTCTGGTTTTTGTGGTGCGAACAACGGGTATCGGACGATCTGCGCCAAAATCTGGTGGCATGTTTGAAAAACTGGTCGGCATTTTTCCAGCTTGTGTCGCTTTTTGCTGACCAGAAACGCAACGGCTTCGCTGGCAAAATTAGCTTCTGAAAAAAATTCAACGTCAGAAAGTACGTACCAACAACTCACATAAACGGCAAGATAAACTGGTAGATGTACACAACATAATAAGTACAATCAAGATACTCTCTGGTCTTTTTGTTGCACTTTTTTCTTCAATTTTTTCCCCTTTTATCGTTACCAACATTTCCCTAACCGAGTCTTTAACATAATTTAATTTAATAATTAATTTAATAATAATAATTATTAATTTAAGTTATTTATTTTTTATTGTGGAATTCTAAACACAGTACTGATACTTTATCCTGTTAGCTTTTCTTCTGTGATTATGTGTCGCAGTTCTGTTCCTTTTTTGTTTTCATCCAAAGTCCAAACCCGCGTTTAAAGGAATTAAAATTGAAATTTGAAGAAAAACCGGTATCAAAATTGTCGACATTTCACAGTGGCCTTTTTCCTACCTGAGCCAAACAATCCCATGCACACTTGAATTTTGTAATACAGCAGATCGCCGTCCGCTTTGTCCGCCTGACTGACCACGCGGAAATGGAATTTGGGCCAAAACGTATACGCGTCCAGCCAGTGTTCCCTCACGGCACTGACGAGGTGCGTATCGCTGTTCAAAAACACAAAATTACGAATACATCTGAAATTCTCAAGCTGTCGGCAAAAAAAAACAGGAAACAATAGTCCTGCAGTGTTAATATTTATTGCATTTTTCCGATCGCATTTCCATTGACACAACTACTGATTTGGTGACTGCAGTTCGAGCCACTACACTACGATCAAACTATAGAAATCACCAATCTCACAAAACCAGAATTCCAGAAAGATCACGTTTTCTTTATTTCGCGTTTTTATGAATACCAAATACATATGCCACAAAGTTTTCTTCTGCGCAGAATTTCACTTAGTTCATGCTACTGACGTTCAGCAGCGTTTTAAACGAGAAAATGGAGCAGAGAAGACCAGTTGTGAATCAGTGAACATACACACAACAAAAATCATATCACAGCATACTAAAATCGCCCGTACCTGGTTTCGTTGACATCCCGTAATAACCGCGCCAATACTGCCCAACACATGGTGTTATACTTGTGTTGCGGGTAACTGAGCGCTTTGAAGACGATTCCAAACATTTGCACCCGGTCCGCGGTATCTTCAGACGGATTTTCTACGAATATCCAAAAAATCTGTTTCTTATTCACCGGCAGCACTTTTTTCCCCACTATCTAATTATCTTCTTCACAAAGGCGTTTTAATTATTAATTGTTACATGATTAAATAAATAATTAAATTAATTAAATAATTAAATAATTAGTTTAATAATTAATTGTTACATGATAAAATAAATAAATAATTAATGAATTAATTAATTTAATTATTAGTTTAATAATTAATTGGTATAAACAAATCCTGAGCAATGGGACACTCGGTAAACAGTCACAGTGCAATGATTACCTTGAGATAAATAATCCGCACAAAGTTGACTGATGCTCTTTCCAAACGGATCAAGTTGCGCCAATTTCTGTCAGAAAAATGGTGGTCAGAATAAATGACATTTTTACGTGAAAACAGCTTGTAATGTTTTTCAAAATTTCGTTTTAAAATATGGCTTTCCAGAATAAATTTAAAAATACAGCAACATATTTTTTAAAAATATAACAATACTGTTAAGACGAGATTTCCAAAACTAATAAAAACTATAATTTCGTAAAAGTTCCCACTAAACAGTACCACTAACAAAGTTCCATAACTCGAAATTCTTATATATTTAAAAAGTCAAATCCATTTTTAACAGTATATAAAAATTTTAAAATACGTTCAACGTCGGTGATGCACGCTGTAACTTAAAGCACGACAAAACGAATAAAATTACTACAAAAAAAACTAGAAAAATAAAAGGACAGCATATATTAAGCATCAAATAAGTGCTTACTTTCAGGTACGGCCAACGGATTTCCCGATCGTCCGGTCTGTGTTTGAGATACAGCTGAGCGATATAAGCCACCGCCCAGGGATTCCCAGGATGGCTGTGCGAATATTCCACTAACACACTCTCCAAATAATCGAAATCGTTGTATTTTTCCAGCATCTATTCACATTAAACGAAGAGGCTGTTGTTATTATACAAAAATGGCCGGCAAAAAAATGAAAAACCGCGAAACGCATAGAATTAAGCGAAGCAAAAAGCAAAATAAATAAAAAAAATTAAAAAAAGTATTAACAATTAAAATAAAAAAACAGATGAATAAAAGATAAAATAATAAATAAAAAAAATAAATAAAAGGTGCTGAATTACGCAAACAAATAAAAAAAATCAGAGGACAATCGTCTTGTAATATTTATAATTATTGCATTTTTTCGGAATGCATTCTAAGGTAAAGCGTGAAATGCTTAACTGCTGCGGTTCGAGCCACTACACTACGTCAAACGGTACAAATTTCCACTACACAAATGAAGACGCTATTATCGAGGATTAAAACCAGATCGGCAAAAAATTAGAAAACCACGAAACGAATAAAATCAAGCAAATAAAACGAGATACAAAATACTGAATAAGCACTACAGGTACACCAGATAACTAAATAATCCTAAATAAATCAAACTAGATGAATAAATAATAATAAATTAAATACTACTTACTTCGCTCATTGCCGAAAAAAATCAAACCGAACTTATTTTGGTAGTGATTACGTAACTGAACAAATTAAAAAATCAGCAAATTAGTTAAATTTTACACATGAGTTATCCTTTAGAGTAGGAAAACTGAAAAACTTACGTAAAAAATTTGAAATGCATGCAAAAAAAAATTCTTAGACAATTATACGAAAAATGCAGAAATTCCACAAATTCAAAACAGGAAAGTCACCAGAAAACTCACCTCAATTAGGAAGACAATGAAATAATCGGCGTCATCAGTGGACGTCATAAAGGTGCGAAACATTTGTCGAAATTCCATCATATTAAAACGTCCCATGATTTCATCACCCGGTTGTTGCAAATGATACAACAACAATGTACTGCTTTGGTTTCCAGTTTGAATATCTTCGGCCGGCTCATTTTTCACCGTGTGACTGCCGTCCAGCGAATGTCGGTCGTCCACGCCAGCTAAACAACACTTCTTTATCAACCTCAAATTTGTAAAGGAAATCGAAACCTCATCAAAATGAAAATTGCGAATGTTTCCAACAAAACGTCTACCGGAAAAATGTTCCCTACTTAACAGCAAATTTCTCGTGCCTTGCTCTGGGAAATTAATTGAATTAAAAACATTTATTAATTAATTAAAATTAATTAACTACGTCTATCCGAAATTAAAACTGTCAAGAAATAATGTGTACCAGAATTCTTGACAAATAAAACTTAGAACAAACAATCAACAGAATGGCAACAAAAATCAGAGCACATAAACTACAAATTTCAACATATACAATATAAAATAGCATTTTAGTGCAAAACTAGTTCCGAAATTAAAAGGTCTATAAAATGATTTCTGCTACAACTCATAAAAAAATTGCAAAAAAAACAATAAAAAACGAACACAATCCGAAAATAATATACCTGAAACTGTTACACTCGTTCTACATGTACTGTCAGTGTCAAAGCTTTATTTCTGCACATGAGCCATCACACTACGGCAATCACCGATAAATTACAGATTTTTTGGTATATGAGTGCGATTTTAAATGATACACGTCAAACTCATCCTGTGCGATAAAGCCCTTACCGTCCACTTGTTTTCCCGGTGGAAGCATCGTAAAAACGTAATTTTCCCCATTTTCTTCATCTTCTTGAGGCTTCCAAAAGGCGTTGATCGCGCGGACCATCTGCGTCCGCGCCCGACAGTGAATTTCGTAGTCTTTCAGTGGGCCTTTGAACATGGTGCGTTTGGTCACGGAATGCATTTTCCTCGGCATATCTTTCTATATCGGAGAGGGAAAAAATTAGTAAATAATATTTTAATTAGTAATAAATAAATACTAAAAAATGAAAATTTTTTAAATGAAAAGATATTATTCTAATTAGGAAAAATTAATAAATAATATTCTAATTAGTAATAAATAAAAAACTTCCAAAATAAAAAAATTTTATTTATCAATAATTCAGTAATAATAATTAAATAAACAATATTGATTAAAGGAGGTAATCAAAAATTAAATACGTGAGTTAATTATAACTGACAAAAAAAGCGCCACGAATGAAAGAAACGGCAGAAAGAGTAACAAAAATTTAAAGTAAGTGGTAAAGTAATTCTTACTTCTAGTGTTTCCAATGCCAATCGTCGTTTGCCCAACTGCTCCAACAGGAAATAAAAACACAGTCTTCGCTCGTCATAATCCGCTGTTTTTGTGAAGTGAAGCATTCTAATGACAAAAAGCAAAACTCATTCAAAAGTCAACAAAGATTTTAAAAATCCGCAACATTCAAAATAAATAAGAGTACAACACAAAGAACACATCTCAGCTGCAGAAAAATAAATAATATTAAATGTTATTAATTCCGATATTCGAATAAAAACAATATTTCAACGCCATTTTTTTAAACGAATTCCTGACACTTACAAAAACAATCCTTACCGAAAGCACTGACGGCACACATTGTCACTGACATCTGGAAGATTCGCCAGCACAATCAGGACGAGCTGCAAGCAAACATATGCATTTTCCACGGTTTTCTTGGTGATTGCGCAAGAGACCGTTTAACACACAAATTCCACAAAATTCAAAAATATCAAAACTCTTCCCGTGCGCAACACGTACCCTCCACATCCAGTGTTCCTGCGTGAACACCATCTTGTGCAGCATAGATTCCAGAATGTTAAACGCTAGTTTGAACTGCCGATTGAATATACAGCTAACGAGAACCTGACGGTACTTGCGCCAGTTGATTTGCCCACGGAAAACCATGTGGCGCGCGTAGACACTGTGATCTGCTGCATCGTCCTCGGCCATTGTCGGCCAAGGAATACGAACTGGCTAAATATCCTGGTAATAAGGATTTGGAAAATTTCCTCCTTTTTCACGGTGATTCAGGGAATGGCAGGTTTACAGCAGAACTGAAATCTCGACGAAACTCAACGAGAAACTCTGAAGATCAGAAAAAAGCCTGTGGAATGGCGAGCCGAGCTATTTTCGAGAAAACCGCCCGCGTGGGCAGTGGGGTAGTAGAAAACGATTTCCGACTGTAGTACCGATAATACAGTAAAACCTCCTATAACATACACCCCCACCAGACATACACCTCCGCTCAGAATACACCTGCAACTGTACCGGCCAACTCCCCATGTTGTAACATAGGGGGGATCCTCCACACAACATACTCCTCCACACAACATACACATACACTTTTCAGTTAACCGAGCTGCAGTTTTGTGTATCATTTGACCTCCATGAACGTACACCGTCACGGCAGATTACAATGCAGATTGTATTGCTGTGTGAATAAAATACATCCATATGTATTCGAAACGTGAAGTCTGGTGTGTGACCGTATGTCCAAGAGTCTTTATTAAATAAAGTTAATGCTGCCGCCTTAACATACGTCTATGCGTGCATAAACGTTAGTGGGTCTGAGGCTTCAATGTGCACAGTGTGTATCTAGACATACAAATACAGTATGGAATTTCATTCCCCCCAGGGTGGGCCGTTGGGGGGGCGCCCTACAGAACATACACCTCTACACAGGATACGGAACCGGTCGTACCGATGGTGTATCTTGTAGGGAGGTTTTACTGTACACGCCTTTTCCTAAATTTCTGACCTGTGCTCCAATTATGGTCAAATTTCAAATCCCCGATACAAATAAACAATTAGTTTTAATCAATTAAAAATAATTCCAAGAATTTTTTTTATTAAACAACATTCATTTCTCAAACTTTTTTAGTCTCTGTTGTTCCATGAAGGATATCAAGATTACGGATGATGCAAGCCCGTATACTACGAAATTCTCTTTATATGTGGGTGCATTATCCATTTCGTTTGGCTATGGAACGAAACCATTTGCACTCAAAAACCGCTCTGTTTACTTTCTATTTACCTTTACGTTTAGTAACCTAGCTAGGTTTAATCTACATAGACCGTTGCGCTTTAATTATTACACACAGTGCAGTACAAAAACCAAAAAAATTGCCGTATAATAGGCGTATATTAATTTTACCTTGTATCGTACGTATACTACATTCTGTACGAAGTAATCCAGGCTTCGGTGTTTATAGTATACTACATTATTTTTTCTCAATCATACTGTATCAGATTATAGTGATGCTAAAGTAACTTGAAATATATAAACTCTATCGTACATTTTTTTCGCATTTTTAAATTCATGCACCGCCTTAAACACCAGCGCCAACAAAGTGATAATCCTCTCCAAAAACAAGTTATAAAATAAGATCACAGCTGAACTGCAGCCAAATAATCCGCACCACGACCGGCAAAAACCTGCAATGAGAATACAACGGATATCCACATAATATGTTACACAACCATCCAGCGCGGCGTAATTAATGTTAACTGTAAGAACAGACGTGTAAATAAAAAAAAATCTGTCCAAATTAAGGTAGTGGTAAAAAAGACTACAGTAGTTAAAAAGGCGGTTTGAAAAAAGGTCATATCCTCAAGAAAGGCTTTTTGTGGTGATTTTAATTCATCACAAACTCCCACCGGCAAACAAATGTCTCACTCCTCTTTTACTTGTTATATATACTGGACAGCGTATATATGAAAAATATTGACTGTTTCATCTACTGGGCCAAAGTTGTCTGTAACCACATTTCCCTGAATTATTACGGTGCAGTTTTAATCATATACAGCTAGTGCAAACTCGGATCAGGCTCCATCGCACTACGAAATCTCGTATTTTCCCGTATATATAGTAAGCCAGCTTGCTGAAATTGCTCCTGTTAATAACTTACAAGTACTGACATCAAGTGTTAATATTTCAGCATTTTCAGAATCAGTACAGAAACAGACGTTTAAAAAATGATAGACTTTGTTCCTTTCAAAACGACATCGCAGGAGCTCACAAAAACATCTATGTCCACATTTCGAAACAGACATGCAACTGCAAGCGAATCAGTTCGGCTTACATCGATATCTCCGGCTTTTACAGTTCGAGATCCTTTGGTACGTGCAACTGCAGCCAACTACGGTATGCAGTTAATACCCAACATTTCAGGCGGTTTATTACGGTAGAATATCCGGTCTAAGGTCTTGAGAAAATGAGACTGTCGAACTTGTTTCCGGTGTGAAATCCCTAGCCGAAAGGTCGCTAATCTCCATTACATGTACACGCAACATTTCAGCATCTGGATGGCTTTCTCGTTCCAGGATTTTCATTAAATCTGGCATCGTTACCTGTGCGCAATAATTACGTTGAGCTGCAGGTGCGCATTTCTTCGCATTGCGTTCGATCTGTTCTTCGTATAGCGTAACATTCGCTGGCACATGTTATATGCATTGCAATTGTCAATCGCCGCGGTACGCACAAATGCGCAGTTTTATTGTCAAACAACGATGGTTTACCCATACATTTACTACATAAATGTAGAAATTTGCATGGAGAATCTATGTTGTTCAGGCTGTAAGGTTTCAACGGAATCCGCTTAAAGTTAATGCGCTTTATATCGTGATGCACTACAGTAATGCGATCTGTATTGCCATCCATAACATGCACGATCGTGCAAAACGTTAGCTCGCTACATGATCGTTAATTGCGCATTGTCAGCGAGGAAGTTTAGAAGAAACCAGCAATTGGGACTGGATGCTAATAAATCCCCGTTTACAAATATTAGTTGATGAGAT
>JAQGAU010001804.1:0-17664 GCA_034698045.1 Paramacrobiotus richtersi | reverse complement strand
GGAAAAGAGCCGCTGCAAATCCTGCAAACGTTCTTGATGTACAACAGTGCAATCAGCAGCAGATATCGGAACATGATTTCCTTCCATATTCAGCGACTCTCATTCAATTCGATCGGCATGTCACTTGCCGGAACTGTGATCGTTGACCGGAAATTCGTGGCTTCGGTAATGGTTATATGTTCAGTTATATGTGGTTGACCGTTGTGCACAGTGTAATCCGCTTTTGATGTTTTCCAGCTTGTTGGAATCATCGTCACGTATGTGGTCCTCATGTGGCAGCTTGACCACGAAGACGCCATCTCCAAGCATCAAAGGACAGTCAATTGCTCGGCTTTTATGGCACTACAAAACTGCTATGATAACAGCATTCGGGAGAATGCGACCTTCTAAAAACCTTACAAGAATCTTTGCGCAGATCTCGGCTCCGGTCGTGGCTACTAACATTCTCATCAGTTTTAACTCACTACGGGATTCTTGCATAAGTAGATTCTTGGATGTAGTCTTACTTCTGTCATAATGCACAATGAACGTAATTACAAAAAAAAAACACGGAAAACGTCAGGACAACTCTGACCTCATTGTCGAAGAAAAAGGAACAAGACATGAACAGCATAGCGGACTGTGAGTGTGGCCGAGCCGCTGCGGAGCAGTAATACGTATGACATTAATTTTTATGTTTTTGTCTTGCGAATCCTTTGGCACTTGGCGTATAGCGGCGGTAAACTTTGTTGACAGAGATTGGCAAGAAAGTAAGTGATCAGAAAATTACATCGTTAATGTTATGCTGGGACCCATTATACTTTAGTACGCAGTACTTCTACAGTGCTGCCACGTCGCTAGCAGATCGACAGTTATCAAGCACTATGCACAGTTACACAGCACAAAATATTAACCCAACAAAGGTGACTGAAATTTGGATCCTTTAAGGTGTAAATCCTACAATATATTTCTAATCGAGTAGGGAACTAGGAAAGTGCACTCGCTGATTGCGTGCACTGAATGACCGAAGCGAAGGAAGTCCGTACATAGGGCAACATGAGTTAAAGCAGTTTAAAAAATAGTGTTGGGTAGTAAAACTCTTCTGACCGCTTACTTAAAATTAGTGTCCGACATGGCTGTTTTACTTACTATAGTTTCATAAGTCCTACTATTTACTTACTATGCACCTTTGGGTATTGCTTACTATATACCATTCTTTCACTATTGCTTAATAATTTCAGCATAGGTGCAGACCCAAAGAACACCAAAATGTTTAGTTAACTGCGGCCGTGCAGAAGAAGCGTTTAACACAACAGACTCCAAGTCCAAGTAAGTGGCCAGCTACGAAAATACTCTTTTTAAAATTTGACAAACAGATTTCGTCAGGTGAAACGCACTTCGGCTGACTTCTGAAAATAATACATTTACATTAATACATTAGATAAAAAACACACCTTAAAGAAATAACAAATTCAATAGAAAATAAATTTCAATAAGCAAAATGGATAAATCAGTAAAGAAAAAAATGTGCGTGTGTACGCATGTGATACTATGGTACAGCAATAAACACAGTAATGAAAAATGTTAATAAAGAATAATAAGAATAAACATCATATTTTATTAATAAATAAATAAAAAATAGTGACCGACCGACCGACAGACAGACAGACAGAACGACGGACAGACATCGAAACCCATTTGAGCTGAGTATAGAGGACCTTCGCTCCGCTTCGGTCGATAAGCATAAAACATGGCATGGATCGCGTTTTACGTATTTATGCTTATATCCTTTGTATGACATGACTGACAAATACGAGAAAGAAAAAGCGGCATCGTACAAGGCAGTCAGACCATGCCTAGCTTGTCTGAAAGTCGGTTATGTAGAATCTCGGTAGCTGCGTCCGGGATCGGTCGAAACAATAATCCGCGGTTCCTAATGATGTTTCTCTGCAGCTTCTAGAATAAGCCGATAGCCATTGCAACTGTCATCGGATTGCTCAAACTCGACTTAACACACACATTGTTTTGCAAACTATTGTTAGATTGGAATCGGTGCGGTTGTAACCATTCCTGGAACCATGCCGATTGGAACCGATTGGAACCATTCTTTACGACAGCTGCGGTTCGAAAGGGATGAATTTCGGCATGAATTTCGGTACTCCATAGTTACAGTGTCAAACGCAGCATCGTAAGAAAGTACTGTACACGCGTTTTATCCACAGAAGTAGACGAACTACTAAAGCGGCTGAGAAACCAGAGAATGTAAAAAAATGCAACGCTGCCGCCTGATCCAATATTAACTGATGCCTGTTTCAACAGTTATAGAATGGCTGAAATATCAATTCGACGCCGGTTGCTCGTGACATTTCTGTATGCACATAGTACTCCACGTAATCATTGGGATGTGGAATACAGTAGCAATAATCATAACTTAATCAAAATGTGAGTACTTCGTAGCTGTTGCACTTTATTGCAAACCGTTTTTCCTTATGAAAGGCATGGTGATTACTCACCTTGCGTCCACTTCGCTCTCCGTATCTTAAAGCTTATTCCCAGTGGGAAACAAGCATTCAACGCCTGGGTATTCAGCGCCGTCAGCTCGTGTAATGTAATCTGATCAGGCAAACATGCCCGCTGTCAGAACTGCGTAGTTGAAAGCAAACATGTGGCAATGCAGAAACATTACTGTCGACGGACAATCGACTGTAGTCTTCCTGAGTATTTCCTGTCAGTATTCCAGGATTAGTTCAATCAAATATGTAAAGTAGAAGCCAATCCTGAAGCTTTCTAGTCTTTGAGATAATTACAGTCATCAAATACGAGTACGCGAATCCACGATGAAAGAATTTAATAGAACCTTTATACAAAAGCTCTTGCTGCTGCCAACATGGATACTTTGGTTCTGTGGCTACGGTCATTTCCAACGTCGGAAGCAGCTGTCTTTGTTGCACACTGTCTGTCAGTACGCCATACTGATCTGGAGCATTTGGTTGATACTTTACCAAGTTCTGGTCACCATTTATTATCCAGTGTGGCTAAACAATGAAGCAAAGAACTACATGGGCAAAGAGCAGTCAATGTCGACTGAATTAGCGGTCCTGTACGCAGAGAACATCCAATGTCAGTTTCTATTCTTTCTGTGCACGACGTATTTGATGGCAACGTTCGGAAGCATGTTATCATTGGTTGAACAGATGGACAATCTCTATGTTACCGGTGCTTTGCCTTTGAGCATGGTAAAAACGGCCAAACTACAAGTGAAGGCTATAGCAACAGGACTTATGGTCTACTTTTTGATCAACCTTTCTTTGTTCATTGCGACAAGCTTATCGAGCAAGCTTACGATATTTAAGTTGGTCAAAGGGATGATATGCATGTTTGGCTACTGCGCGATGAACCCGGCGGTTATGAGCGTGGTCGGCGGCATATTCGCCTTCTGTGATGCTTCGGTGGGCATCGGTTTTTCGGTAATTCGATCGTTCATTAACCTAATCTGCTTCCTTCTTGCAATATGCTTCAAAGCCTCCACATGCCAACTCGAAAGCGTCTGCACTATAAAAAAGTACAGCGAAAAAGAAATGCCAACAGTAATCGAAATCCTGGAAAAAGAACTGCTGAGACATGCTGAACTGGAAGCTCTGCTACGAAAGCTTGACGGGTTGCTTTCGAAAGCCGTGCTAGTATTGTATGTTTATGATGTCTTGAACTTACTTGCGCTCCAACGATATGCCAATCAAAACGTTATGACATGGTTATCTGTAGTGCAGTTTTCTCTGGATATTTTATTTCGCACAGTGGCATTCATCTATGTTAAGGAGAAGGTATTGTGACGCGCTGTACAACATGCTAAAAACATTTAATTTTGTAACTTACTTTTGAGTGACTTTTGACGCTCTTGCAGGGAATAGAGCCACTGCAAATCTTGCGGACGTTTTGATGCACAACAGTACCCTCAGCACTCAATATCGGCATATGATTTCATTCCATATTAAACGACTCTCACTCAACTGTGTCGGGATGTCGCTTGCGGAAATTGTAATTGTCGACCGCAAATTTGTGGCTTCGGTAATGATCACATTATCGGTTATCCGTATATGGTCAAGTTCAAAGTGAGCAGTTGTCTAATCCGCTTTTATTTTTTTTTAGCTTGTTGGAATCGTCGCCACGTATTTGATCATAATGTGGGAGTTTGATGATGAAATCGCCTTAGCTAGGCAACAAAAGATAATCGAGGCAGCTGTTGCTGTAGCACTCAACAACTACTTTAATAATAACAGCGTCCAGGGACTTAAGACCTTCTAGACTAAAGTTAGCTGGTGATCGCGATTTTCCAATCTTGTCTCCTTGTATACCTTCTGGGCGACGAAATTCCGTTCTGTTTATTGGCGTATAATTTGATTTATTACCTGACACGCATATCGTTTTTACATGTTTTCGAACGCTGCGGTTCGAAAGTGATGGCGATCGACTTTGTACATCGCAGTGCATGAATTTCGATATCCCTTAACTTACAGCATCAAACAAAACATCTTCAAAAACAGGTATTACGTTTTTTTAGTCACGCAAACACAAACGAAATACCTACAGTATCAAGAATAATTTTTCGTATTCATTAGTGATTTATTTCCATTGTCTGTGATCACAGTATTCACCGAAGTACACTAATTAAGCGCCTGCCATTTGCCAAATCAGAAGATTTAAACAATACAAGGCTGCAGAGTGATTTGAATTCTGAAATTACGTTGTGATGCGGCATGCCTGTTTTAACACCTCAGATGGGATATTAACTGGGATACGTCGACGTGGGCTGCTCATGACATTTCTGTATGTGCAGAGAATATACTTAACCGAAAGATGTCCATAATTTGCCGTAAGGATGTGTATACTGTGTTAACCATGAATATAGTCACGTGCCGTGTGTGTAGTAGTGTAGTAAGCGTAGAGCGATAAAGATTTTCCATGTTATTTGTGATTAATGCAGCTAGCTCAGTCGTATGACGCTCGGCCACAGAGCGAGAGCGCAGCGGTTCGATCCCGCGTAGTTGCACTTTTTGCGAAGTTGCTTTGATACGAGAGAAAAATCTTTGTTTCGGACACTTTAATCAAGCTTTGCATGTACGATAAGTTAGTACTGACGAGTATTAGTGGAGTTTTCCATGGCCGTTCCCTTCGCCTGATCAACGATTGGGGTTCCCTTGGAATACCACACGATTATATGTAACTGTACCAACTCTGTACATAGTAACTATTGTGTACTTAATTACAACCATTCTTACTTACGAGAGGCATGATGATTATTTAGCGAGCGCGCCTACTTTTGTCTCCGTATCCTCTAGTTTATTCCCAGTAGGAAACAAGCCAAACACATGGTTAAATTGGATATGTCTAATTCGTACAATTTTTCTGTAAATATTAGGTAGCACTGGTAATCTGCAGCGCACTGAGTCCGTGCAATCTGTTTAGGAAAATATGATTGAAAGCCAGCATGTGAGGCAATGCAGAAGCATTGCTGTCGACTGTTAGAATCGAAAGCATACACCAGTTGTAAAAGATTTCTTGAGTCGTTGCTGATTAATACCGACCAACCGCATAGATGGCCAAAGGATTCAAGAGAAGCTTTATACAAAAGATCATGATGCCGCCAACATGGATCCTTTTGTTTTGTGGCTACGGTCATTTCCAGCATCGGAAGCAACTGTCTGTGCTGCATACTGTCTGTCAGTATATCATGCTGAGCTGGAGTATTTGGTTGATACTTTACCAAACGCTGCTTACCATTTGTTTTCCTGTGTGGCTAAACAATGTGCGATTACAACAGTCAGTATCAGCAGAAATGGCGGTTTTATACGCAGAGAACATCCAATGTCAGTTTTTATTCTTTCTGTGCACCACGTATTTGATGGGAACGTTCGGCAAAATGTCATCATTAGTTGAACAGATGGACAATCGCTATGTTACTGATACTTTGAAAGTGGTAAAAACAGCTAAATTACAAGTGACGGTTGTAGCTGCAGGCCTAATGGTCTATTGTTTGAGCACAATTGCTTTGGTCATTACTTCAAACGTATCGAGCAAACTGACGTTGGTTAAAGGGATGTTGTGCATGCTGGGCCCTTGCGCGATTAGCCCAACAATTACGAGCGTGCTCAGTGGCTTGGTAGACTTCTGTGATGCTTCGGTCTGCATTTGTTTTTTCGGTGATCAGATCGTTCATAAACATAGTCTGTTTCATTCTTGCACTGTGCTTCAGAGCATTTACATGCCAACTCGAAGCGTCTGCACTATAAAAAAGTACAACGAAAAAGAAATGCCAACATTAATCGAAACCATGGAAAAGGAACTGCTGAGACACGCTGAACTGGAAACGCTGCTACGGAAGTTTGATGGGTTGCTTTCAAAAGCCGTGTTAGTATTGTATGTTTATGATGTCCTGAACTTACTTGCGCTCCAACGATACGCCAATCAAGACGTTAGAACGTGGTTGTCTGTGGCGCAGTTTTCTCTGGATATTTTGTTCCGCACAGTGGCATTCATCTATGTTAAGGAGAAGGTATTGTTAAGCGCACCAAACATGCTGAGAACCATTTATATTTGTAACGCGCTTGCAGGCAAAAGAGCCACTGGAAATCCTGCAAAAGTTTTTGATGCACAACACTGTCCTCAGTAACGAAGATCGACACATAATTTCATTCCATATTAAACGACTCTCCCTCAATTCCATCGGCATGTCGCTTGCCGGGATTGTAACTGTCGACCGGAAATTTGTGGCTTCGGTAATGGATGACATCCGCATCCTATATGGTCAGGTACATAATTATGGTCAAGAGTTGTGTAATCCGTTTCTTTTTTCGTAGCTTGTGGGAATCATTGTCACGTATGTGATCATAATGTATGAATTTGATGACGAAGACGCCTTCGTGAAGCAGCAAAAGACAGTTGAGTCTGCGGTTTTCGCTGCACTCAACAACTACTTTTATAATACCACCGCTCGGGCGAATGCAACCCTCTAGACTAAATCAAACTGAATCTTTGCATAGCTCAAAATGGTGCTCCATGATAACTTTTACTATATCTCCACAATTCCCGATGTATATATAACATGCCATAAACCAATTCAGTTATTCAGATATGCTACCTCGTCATGCCGCGCGTCCACAAAAGCTACGAAGGTTCCCTGAATATGTACGTAAAAAGTGCTGTTCACCAACATAGCAACCCAACGGCTAAACAGAAAAGCTGTTTGCAAACTCGCGCAGCATGCATTGACGCTACAGAAATGAACGCGCCTGCTTTTCATAGATGCTAGCTAGAAAATTCGGTCCTGTTTTACTGGCGGTATGATTTAATGTATTTTTTATTATTAACCATGCATCCTTTGTCTGGCTAAGTGTAGCAATTGCACCTACAGTATTTGAGAGAAGTAATCAAGCAAGCGAACCAACTAACAAGTAAATCCCTGACTCAGTTAGTCACCTTGTTGAAGCGGAGGTCACATTTACTGCAAAACAAAACTGTATACATTGTGTTTCGTAATATGAACGCAAATAAATCCATGGCGGAGTGTAAGTGAAAGCAATTTTCGATAACTGTATGCAAGAGGAAAATGGAACAACGCAGATTGCAGTTCTCGTTTTAAGACTTCTAAGCCCGAGGGGATTTCGTTAACTCACACAGTTAACAGAGCATTCCTATAGGGATCCAATTATATAAAGACAGCAAACTCCGGATGCTCGCGCAACTTCGTAGCATACGCTGACTGACGCAAAATGTAGTTGGTGAAATATTTTTCCAGTCACTAAAACCACTTTTAATAAAGCCAAAAATATTTGGTTGGCGTTGACCGCAGTTGTTCCAATGTTATGGAGATGTAACTGTTATGTAAGCGCGGCTAGTGCTTTTCGTGCCATCGGCGACGATTTTTGGTTGAAAAGTTTTCTTAACGTTTTGGCACTAATCTTGCATGCTAGTAACTGTTCTGGCTAATCTTGTTTGAAGTCTTATCGACCATGACATCGACAAAAACAAAGAAGGAGGAATTCTTCATGAAATTAGTAAACTCGTTTCTCATGTTTACCAGATTCAGAGGTTACGGACGAAATATGCAACTGCAGTTATCGGCAATTTAGTTTATATTATATCACTTGGGCATGCGTAGTATTGGCAACACAGTTGTTGGTGTCTATCCAGCATGTCTACACTGAATGTCCAACAAGCTTTCCCTCTATCCAGGATATTGTGCTGTTCTGTTCTTACGCTGACACGTTTATGCTGAGTTAATGTTGACAGTAATTTGTGTGATTTGCCAACCAAGTCTCATGGCATTGGTCCATAGAAGTAGCCACGGGAAATATTATAACTTCTTCAGTCTTTAAAATAAATATCTGTACTGCTGGCATGCCGACGGATATTTCGATTGATTTTTCAAAATTACTGACCCGTTGATTTTCTGCTATAACATGGCCGCGGATGGCCGGCCCGGTGAAGTGATTTTACTGGTACATACCGTATGTTGTTCATGCATATATGTTGCACAGTTGTTATTCAAGAAACGTACTGCGGTAATTATAAACTAAATATGACCTCTGGCATATTGGGAGCGAAACGTATTCTGTAGGCTACTTCGAACACTTTGAACTGCAAGGAACTTTTTTTTATTGTCTAGCGAAGAGAGCGACCGATCAAAAAAAGCAATATTACAGAGAACCGTCTGAGCACACCAAAATGCAAAATCGAACAAACGGCACCGGCAGATTATTGTTTTTCGCCGGAACTGTTCAATTTGAATTTCGTCGCTCTTCCGCTAGACGGCGAAGTCCATGACCAACGGATACTTAGTTTTGCTGTTAACATCACTTCCAGCGTCGGAAATGATTTCTGTTCCTTAATGGTAGCCAAGTTACGTAATACTGAGTTGGAGTAATTAATCGGCCAGGTGTAAAGCACTGTCAGTCAGTTGTGGGCAAAACAGCTGACTGCAGAGCACATGCAACCAGGTCGGAAAGGTCATGGTCAACGGACCATATAGCGACTGTCCAATGACCAACGTAACTTTTCTCTGCATGGAAAAGCATGTCTTAAGGCAGTACTTTGGAATGTGCTAGCGCTATCAGTGGCTGCGGAAATACAGCTCATATATTTATCTGTTTCAACTGATTTGAACTTGGCGACGACGGGTAAAATTCAAACGACAGCTGTCTGGTCGAGTTATCGTCTACAACACAGTAAAGCTGCAGTGCAGCTGCTGAACCGATGCGTAATATCTACATGAGGTCACGCAACTTCAACATATTTCGAGAGTCTCTGCTTCCGAGTGCATGCCTATACTGTCGTGGCTATAACGCTGGCTCAATTTTAGCGATTTTAACGTTAGTGTTAGTGATTTTAACCTCGACGTTATTCAGTACAGTTTCGAACGGACCTCTTAATTTACGAGTAAGCGGTTGCATTAGCAATCTTGACCAAAGTGTTCCAAACCGGTTGCGCAGTAGCCGTTGCAGAAAGGTCCATCTGCAACTGGAATAGCAGCAGCTGATATGTCAGGTACATCCCCGCAATCTGCAGCACAACATGGCCAAGTACATTCCCAGAACGACGAACATTCTTAGTGTACGTATTTGCATTTTGGAAGTTATTTACTGTTACTTACGCTCATCAAGGAAGTTTTGTCAATGGTAAACAGTCCACCTGCCGTCAGTCCAATCTGGTTTCCCGTCAGCTTGTTAAGGAACAGCTGCAAACCGTGGATATCTTCACTGTTCATCTTCATCGCGCTTAATTTGTATAGCAGTTTCAGTGGAGCATGAGCCTGTGAAACACCGACCAGCTGTAATAATATTCTTTCGGAATTTGGATCCAAATGGGCACTGGACTGTACAAAGGACTCAGCGCGCAGTCCGATCATGACTGGTAAAGCGTTTCTAGAAACTTAATCTAAGCGCTGTCATGATGACTGGATGCTTGGAAGCAAATATTAATTTAGCATCTTATGCTTTGCTTCGCTTTTGACGCCTGCATTTATCGTCTGGGCGTGTCCTGTACCGCTTACCGCTTCGTTAATCTTGATACCGACCAAAATTGTGGTAGTCAACTGCATCAAATGAAAAAAGAACCATATGCATTGCGCTACGGCCATTACGAGCGTAAACATCCCCTTTCCACCGTATTCCACCACATTGAACACGAGCACGAAAATCTCAACGAGATTACAGAAAATCGACATGAACAGAATAGGTGCGTAAATGTCGTCCACTAGTTCCACGGTTGTACATAACTTTTCGTGCTGCTGCCGGTACCATTCCACAGTAGAGGTGACCAACTTTCCTTCATCGTTGATGTTCTTACGCATATGATCAAACAGCTGTTTAAATTCGGCGCAAACAGCGCTCCCAAGAATTGCCAAAAGCGCCAACGTTGTTGTATATACAAACGATGCGAAAAAGTGCCCGACCAGCGTCAGCAAGGATGCTGTGAATGTATAGTCGCCGAATCCTACGAATGCACCAGATCGTTGTTCACTGAATATTCCATTGTCTACGACGAACGGCAACCAAGTGATCAATATTTCTACTAACAACAGGAGCACTGTGATGCAAAGAATAATATCCCGTTGCAGCTTCGATCTTTTGCCGCATGTCGCGTCAACGATGCAAAATTTTAATTTTTCCCACCAAGCAAACAATTTCGCGAAACGTTCGTCTCGGCACGAGCGAAGGATGGTTATGTGCCATGTGTACACCATAAAAAACCAAACAAAAGATGACATAATGTTTATGAAGCTGGAGAAATTTTCATTACTTAGAGGATTGCCCATTGAACGTAGAAGGTACTGAGAATTCCACACCACTCTGCCGAAATAGCCTAGTGTGCTGATCAATGCAACCATAATCCATAGTTTCGAACACATGTCTCGCATTCGGTGCGATTGAATTGGACTTGAGACTTTCGTTTCTTCCTTCGGCAAGCTTTTACTCAAGTCGTGCTTGGGAAGACAGAAAAACCCACCGATACGCATTAGGAAGAGTAGAGGTCCACACAGGTCATAAAGACTTCCAGAGTAATTAGGATCCATTTTGTCAGTTCTGGGCGAAAAACTTCGTGCCCAGTAATTTTCAGTCAGCAGTTAAACCAGCACATAAAACGGTGGCGATACCCCAATGGTGTCCCACTTGTCCCAGTATTTTATGCGGGGAATGTAAACAGCCAGCAGTAGCGATGAATGTACACATCGAAGTGTGAGATGGGATTAGTATCAGATCACTATACAGCCTCCCAAACTGCACATATAAAATGAAAAGTGTTGTTTGTTTGAGTGCGTTTCGGTCCCATAAGTATATCTGATGCTTCGAACAGGGTAATGTGTACTTTTCATGATACTCTTACCTATCAAGCACGACGGAAAATTCTGCAAACTTTTATCGATTTCTGATCGTACAGAAAGAAGGTGTTCATACTCGTGTAACGCGGAGGAAAACACGTGGCAAATTGCTGCCGACTGCATCTCTACTTGTAATACAGCAAATAAAAAGCTAGGGCTCACTAAACTTTATTTCATGGATGACGGACTTCACTCGTTAGCCAGAAGAAATACTGGATGTGTTAACTAAACTAAAGAAATATTTAGTTGCCAACTGTTTGCACAAAAAAGCTTCGGTTTATGCTAATTTCCCGAAAGTAAAACGGTTTTATCCACACGTCGCGTTAGTCACGGTGCTGGACACAGGAGGAGCTGTAGTTGGACCGTCAGAACCGAGATCTTTTTGAAGCTGGAAGAGTAGTAGTTGGTATGTAATGTACATTCCAGAAATCTACAAAGGACAAATTTTGCTCAATATCGTCACATACTTAAAAAATATTAGCTGATCTGGAGAAATGTATAGGTGTCATTGCTAGACGGTTATTGTATGTACTTACATTCATCACGGACGTGATATCAATTATAAACAGTCCTCCAGCCGTGAAACCAATCTGTCCACCGGTCAGCTTGTTGAGAAAGATTTGAACGTTGTGGATTTCGGATGATTTCATATTTGCAATGTCCAGCTTGTACAGCAGCTCCAAAGGAAGATGTGCCTATGGCGTAGACCAGCTAAGCAATCAAGAAATCTTGGTATCATGTGGTTACGCTACCTACCGCTCTGTTGACCTTTATCCCCGTTGCGATGATGATGGTCAACTGCACCAGATGGAAGGAGAACCAGAAAAGCTGATTCGCGGCAATCAGAAGGGTAATCTTTCCTTTTGATAAGAAATCGCTCGTAATAAAGACCAACATAAACATTTCCGTAACTGAACAGAAGATTGCCAGTGCTACGATCGGGGCGAAGATACTGTCGACCATATCTACCAATGTGCACAACTTCTCATGACACTGACGGTACCACTGCACTGATCGTTTAATCAGCTCGCCCTCTTCGTTAATATGCTGTTGAAAATGGCTGAACAAGTGTCTGAATTCAGAAGCCAATGAGTATCCCAATAGTGTAAAAAGCATCATGGGAACGATGCCTAGGAAAGTAGCAACAAAGTGACCCACCATCGTCAGAAAGATATTGATAACGCTCCAAGGAAATCTCTCCATGCCGGCAAAGAGAACATGCCGCTGTGCATCGAACGTACCATTATCAACCAGTAAAACGGACCAGATACTCTGCAGATTCACTGGGAGAAGAATCGTCGTTACGAGAATACACCAGTTTCGGTATCTTTTCAACTTGACCCATACTTTCGCGTCGCAGGAACTAAATCTCAGTAGCTCCCACTGAGAGAACAATTTAGCGAAAAGTTTGTTTCGACAAGCGTTCAAAAGAATCACTTGCCAGGATAGTGTTTGTAGAAACCAGAACAAAAACGTCAGTACAAAAACAAAATTGGCCAGGTTAGAGCCGCTGATGGGATTTCCCATAACGCTTAGTACGCTGTAGACATTAAACATGTATTTGCAAATGTAGACCGAAAGGATGACTAAGGCAGTCCAACTGCAGTACTTGGAGACATTGCATGTGCATTTCTTCCTAGTAGTTGTTGATATGCTGTCGATGGACGCTGTTACGGCAATCAGCGCCTTATCTCTATCGAAATCATCAGGATGATAGAAATGACCCCCTATGCGCATCAGCCAAAGGAGGGGATTGCAAAGGTCAACTATACGGTACTTATTCTGCAGATTCATGGTAACGGCACTGAAAGCAATCACTCGCCTGGTGTAACTGAGGGAATGAACCGTTTATGTTTTCGAGGCCTTTTATATTTCTGCGCCACAGTGATGTGCAGTGTGACAGAACAAGGACACTAGTCTTATTCATGCTGCGTCTGCACTATTACTTTGGATATGAGTGTTTACTGATCAACATTCCTAGAATAATGTGGTTAAGTCAACCAACAAATAATAAATGGATGCCGCTCCTAAATCCAAATATTTCCGCGGAGGGTAGCTTTGTTTGTCCATTCTCTCCGTCTACGCTTTCTGTTCTGCAGGCATCTGCAGAAAATTCCGCGTTCTGGGAGAGAAATTTGTTTTATGTGATGAGAAATCGATACTTTTGGAAAATTAAACTTGCTTGGGAGAATTCATTCGGGAAATTCACCGACGAGTCGATGACAAAATTAACCAGTCCCAGGCGGCTAAAGATCACATAGCTGTGTATGCAATATGAGCGAACGAAAAGTATAGAACGATTCTCGACCGTTGCTATTTCGTTGCTTTGGCAGGTAAATCGTTCGGAACCTAGTGTGAAGCGGCTATTTTATTGTTCAAAGAGATTGACAGAAAGTTATTTTTGAAAACTGGGGAAAGCCGATCGACTTGTTGTCTGTTTCAACGTTTGAGTCTAGAAGTTATGCTTGGTAATGCTCAGCTAATCACGAGCACAGTCCCGACTCCCTTGTCGTGCTAATTGGAATAACTTTTCATTTGATCAGATCACGTACTGTGAATTGTTGTTACATGGGGGATAAACCATTAAAGTATACATATAATATGAACATCTTTTCAAGTAATGACTTTTAAAACTGGATGGAGGTTTCACGAATCGCAACAGCTCACAATCTCGCGATTCTATACTGCAGCTGTAGTAATTGCACCTATGTAAATATGACAACTTAAGTAAAAAGTTGCATCGTTTTGAGGATCTCGGGCGCAATAACCCATTTAGTACTACGCGGAGTTTTTAAAGACTGTACACGTGACACTTCTTTTCTCTACCGTAAATATCAAATACAGATAGAAAATTGGATAAATTATTATAACATCTGTTGCTCAGGTCGATACTTGCGTAGTACGTTTCTCCGCCAGCAGCCAGACTCCGTGGGACCACTGCGATAACTTTAGGGAAACTGTGAAATACAGTAGATACGTTTCCGAGAATACTCTTGGATACGTACGGTAAGATACCTTATTATAATACACTGTGATACTTTGAGATACGGTAAGATAATTCTTACCGTAAGTATGGATGTTACGCACGCACTGCTAGCTAATTATTTGGCTGGCTGTTGCACAGTTGCCTGAAGAATCCAGTAAGCTTGGCGGACCAGGAAAGTCCTTGACAAACTTGCTTTTCTTCTTTTCAGCTGCCAATTAAATTCCAGTTTTATAAAGTTAGTGTACTTGTCAGCCAGTTTGTTAATAAACAAGGACAACCGCAAAGAAGTGCGGCCCACGGAAAAAAACATGGCACCCCAGTTGAATAATGGAAAAAGTTTAGTACGGTTTGGGTTTTCTGATTTGGAAATGACTTCAGTAGATGGTCAACAGAAGCCGTTATGAGTTATATTTGTCTTTGTGTCCACATAACATCATTTCATTATAATATAATAATTCTGTCATTATTAAGATTCCAGTGATGGATCCGAACTGTAGGTTGCGCAGCTGCTCTGAATATAGTGTACAGACCAGATATAATGAATTATTTATGTTGATTGTGCATATCATCGGCAAGCACACATTGTGACGTTAATTTCAAGCAAGCAATGCATCCGGAGGTCACTGTCAGCGTCATATTCTTCGCGGATCCGTATAAACAGCAAATACCCCAAAATAATGAAGTGCGGTATTGTGCCTTGGTGGAACTAAAATAGGTGGAGGAAGGAATTGACAAAGATCTAAAAACAAATCAGCTGGAAGAGCTCAACATTCGGCGCAAGTGCGATGCCTAACTTGAGTAACAGTTACACTGAATGCAAAATGTGCAAAAATCCTTCTACAACCGAGCTTTGCCGCATAAACATTCACGCAGACTGTAATTGTATCGCAGGTTACAGCGTTTTGTGTTTCCATCGAGTGGTTCTAACTGCGATGTCAGAATATCATGAACCACTTTGATCTACGAATATGCAGTTGCATTGACAATCCTGACCAAAGTGTTCAAAACCGGTTGGGTAGTAGCCGTTGCTGAAAGGTCCATTTGCAACTGGAACAGCAGCAGCTGATATGTCAGGTACATCCCCATAATCTGTAGCATAACATACGAAGACGTTAGAAGCATCTGGAAGTGTACGTATTTGCTTGCATTTCGGGAGCTGATTACGGTTACTTACGCTCATCAAGGAAGTTTTGTCAATCGTAAATAATCCACCTGCCGTGATCCCAACCTGGGGTTCCGGTCAACTTGTTAAGGAACAGCTGCAAACCGTGGATATCGTCACTTTTCATCTTTACGGCGCTCAATTTGTATAGCAGCTTCAGTGGAGCATGAGCCTGTAAAACACACTCATAGCAAATACTCGCAGCGAAAGAAAACCTCGACTGAACAAATGATTGAAGACACAGCCCGGGATGTGTCTGGACCAGTCTGGCCTGGCTGCATACTGATTGGCTGTTCGTATGTCAAGGTTATTCCAGCCTTGCTTCGCCCCAGCACTTAATCACCTGCCTGTAAGTGTGACATATGCGCTTAGCGCTTCGTTAATCTTGATACCGACCAGCATCGCGGTAGCCAACTGGGAAAAATGAAAAAAGAACCATATGCTTTCCGCTACGGCCATTACGATCGTAAACGTTCCTTTCCCACTGTATTCCACGACATTGAATACTAACACGAATACCTCAACAAGGTTACAAAAAATGGAAATGAACAGAATAGGAGCGTAAATATCATCCACGAGTTCCACAATTGTGCATAGCTTTTCATGCTGCTGCCGGTACCATTCCACAGTGTAATTGACCAACCTGCCTTCCTCGTTGATGTTCTTGCGAATATGGTCAAACAACTGTCTAAATTCAGCACAAACAGCACACCCCATAATTGCCAAAAGTGCTAAGGGCGTTGTGTAAACAAATGTAGCGAAAAAGTGCCCGACCACGGTCAGCACCGATGCTGCAAGTTTATGGTCACCAAATCCGGCAAACGTCACATATCGCTGTGCGCTGAATGTTCCGTCGTCAATGATGATTGTCAGCCATGTCATCCACAATTCCACTAGCAAGAATGGCGCTGTAATGCACAGAATAACATTCCGCCGCCTCGTCGTTCGTGTGCCGCATGTTACGTCAGTGAAGCAAAATCTTAACTTTTCCCACCAAACAAACAGTTTCGTGAACCGTTGCTCGCGACACGAGCGAAGGATCATTATATGCCAAGTGAAGAACATGATGAACCAAAGAAAAGACGACACCATGACTAGGCACCTGGAAAAATTTTCACTGCTTAGTGGATTGCCCATTGACAGCAGGAGGTGCTGGGAATTCCATATCATTTTTCCGAAATAGCCTGTTGTGCTGATCAATGCCACCAGAATCCACAGTTTCTGGAACATTTCTCGCATTCGGTGGGATTCTGTTGGACTGGAGATCTTTGTTTCTTCCTTCGAAATGCTTTTATTCAGGTCGTGCTTGGGAAGGTAGAATAACCCACCGATACGCATTACGAACAGCAGAGGTCTACAAAGATCGTACAGACTTCCGGAGTACTTGGGATCCATTGTGACAACTCTGGGTGAAAAGATTCGTTCCTAAAAATGTCTAGTCAGCAGTAAACTACCCCATAGTTATGCCTATACTGTCCCTGTACTTACACACAGGGAATGTAAATATTAAGCATTAGACGTGAATGCACACATCTGATTGTGAGGAAGGATAGGTATCAGGTCTCTGAACAGCCTCCCATATTACACATTAAAATGAAAAGTGTTGTTTGCTTGAGAGCACTTCTGTCCCATAAGCATATATGCTCGTATATACTTATGGATATGCAGCATTTTCTGTCGAGCTTGATAGGTACGAGAATCATGAAAAGTACACATTATTACACCATCCATCATCGATGCACTGGATGGTGTATTTAGTGTAATGTGTACTTTTTGTGGTACCCTTACATATCTAGCACGACAGAAAATGTTGCAGACTTTTATCGATTTCTGGTCGTAAAGAAAGAAGTTCTTCGTAATGGTAAAGCGGAGGAAAATATCTGGCAAATCACGGCATTTCTGTTTATAATACATTAGGCAAAATGCTCACTTTAAGGATGACAAACTCCGCTCTTTAGCCAGAAGAGACACTGGCTGAAGTAAAAAAACTAAAAAAATATATTTTTTTGCCAGCTGTCCCTTGTTACCGCAAAAATGCCATTCTTTTGTTTCGGTTTCCTGAAAATGACTACGGTTTTATCCACAAGTCGCGTTAGCCACGGTGTTAGACACACAAGGAGCTGTAGTGGGACCGTCTGAACCGAGATCTTTTTCAAGCTGGAA
>JAQGAU010001803.1:0-17664 GCA_034698045.1 Paramacrobiotus richtersi | reverse complement strand
TGTCATGTGACGTAGTTTTTCGATGCGGGGAATCCGATGGTGTTATCGGATTTTGGTTATGTGTTGCGGTTATTTAGATTTTGATGTTACGGGGCGGCCGTGCGTAATATAGATCTAAATTCTAGATACTATTATACTTGGAAACAGCAACGTAATGTCGCAGTGTTCGGTTTTGTGAACTTAAACATTGAACAAATTCAAAGACAACTGCCAAAAGTGCATGATAAAAAACAGAACTCACGCCATCCACCCAAAACTCAGCCGAAATTGAATATGATCGATTTACTGTATTCAGGATATTATTATATTCACGAATTAAATTTAGGAAGTCTTTTATGTAGCATATCGATCAGCACAGACAAACTGGATACTGTGTATCTGACAGAATATCTTCAAGAATAATCAAATGATGCGTTAAAAAATGAAATTAATTGTAAGTTTATTTGCGATGGTTATTTTGCAGTTGTAATATAATTGAAAAGAATTTAGTTTGTCTGTGTATTGTGACATTTAACGACAACCACAGTGGACCACGAATGGCCATCAGAGGCCACATGGAACCACGACCACGGTTAAACACAAAGGTCACCGAGAACCACAGACACAGTCCACCACAACCACGTCCGTGGTCGGCACGTTTTAGATACACTTATCGACCTAACTGTAGTTGAACCGAAGTGGGTTTCTCTGCCTGTAAGATGAGTTTATGTTGCGCAAAATTTATCTGCCAGCGCGGCAAATGCGACATTTCCAATGCAAATTTTCTATCATTAACGATACATTTTAGGTTTGGCCTTCATTATCGGAGTGCGCCAGGAATGTATCCGCCAGCAGCATATCGACCGTGGATTGGGAGATATTGCTGTTTAATGCTTTCAGTGACTCCGCATTATTTTATACTTTCCCTGTGGGAAAACTGTGGGAGAGGAGAATAGACTTTGTAATGTTACAGAAGAAGTTGACTTTGGTCCCGCTGACTTCGCCACAAAAAGAGTTTTATTCCGTCTGATGCATTAACAATATTTTTGTTCAGATTTGCCGTTGATGGTGAAGGTTCACAGAACGTAAATTACAGTCCAACATTTTAAACGGTATCCGTCTAGTAGTTTGCGATACAAATACCACTCTGTTCGGGCCAAAGTGGACCAAAAGCATGCATTAATCCGCGTATGGATGCCGTGTTCAGCACTCCCGCGATTCTTTTACGCTTTTTTAGAACAGTTTTCTATGCTGCATCTGATGAACAGCCCGTTAGTCAAGTCTCACAAGTCTGTTCCTAGAGATCCCGTTGGGAACAGGAAGGGGGTAGGCTTAATTTTGATGGTCGTGTAAATGACATCGGCAAAACTGTTACAGTGAGTGCTTAAGAGTCGCAAAGGCACTGTTCGAAAGAGCTGAAGTCACGGCAGTCTTTGACTAAGCCGACACTAATTAACCACCGAAGAACCGATGCAAATTGTTACGAACGTTTGTCTCTCGTCGACTTCTATGTTAAATTCTGGGAAACTGGACATGGCAGGTGCAGCCCAGGCAGGAAAGTTTTAGAGTCCCGTTGAGGCTACGTAAATGGAATAGAGCCCCGGTAAGGCTGTAGCATCGGCGTATTCGAAATATGCTTTGCCGATACCATAAGAAAAAGCAGCTGCGATTGCACACCCAAAACCACAGCTAGTAGTGAATCGTAGCATCTCCTTGAAAAAGTTCCAGCCAGCTGCGTGCAACTATACCGTTACCGCTCAACCTCCATGCGACTTAGGATGGTTTCAGAGTTCATAATGAACACTTTTATGCCGCTGTCAGTCAAGAATCAAGTTATTATGACACCGAAACGAAAGGTCAAAGCATGGTACAGCGTGCTTCTGGAGCGGTGATTGTGCCACGCCCACAAAACGGGGCCAATGTCTCAGAAGCGATCCGGTTTCGAATTATCCGAGAAATGAATGATCGGTAGTATGAATACACTTTTTCGAAATTTCATGTAGTTGCAGATTGTTAAAGAATTTTCGAACCCAAAAGCTGATGTGAGCTTACTAATGACGACTATTTCTCACAGATATATGTGGAAACATTTCCGTTTCTAGTCTTAGAAATCGTAACATTACTTATATGCAATCTGAAGAGAAAGTGCACAGTAATGTGGACAAATCTATTGTTCGTTCGACACCGAGAACTGTTAAAATAATCATAAACGAAAGCATCCATTTTTATTCAGCAACAACGGAGAAACAGTAATCGAAAGGTCTTGTGCCAGGTTTGAAAATTTCAGTAAAATATTACCTTCATATCCTGGAAATTCAAGATATTAGTAAGATTAACTTTCGGCATTCTAGTTAGGCGTTTGCTATTGTGTATGAAGCTGAAGCTGCTAGAACTGAAGTAAACACACAACCTACGGAACCATGTACAGCGTTTCAAAATCAGCGAAAACTCAGCTGCGGTTGTTCAGTTAGCAACAGATCGCGGTAAATATTAATACTGTTATTCCTACTGTGGCCTCAGCAAAGGTTTTCAGCATGTTCAAAAATGTATTAAAACCAGTTAAAGAAGCAAAAACAGGGCAAAAATCGATCATTAAGGCAGAGTAGCCTCGAAGGTCAATCAAATTATTTAATTAACAGAGAGATAGCAAGAATTTTACGCTATCGTCGACGTGTCACGTATATGTAATCTACCGGGCTGCAGTTAATACATGATATTTGCATACCTGGATATTGCCGGGATTAATTATCCGAGCGGATCCTTTGCGCATCGTGCTCTTCTGCTTTTTAACTGGCTGTGAGTTATTTTCCGGTTGAGAGTCTTTCCGTTTTTTTGGAAGCAAACGATGCTTACGATTTCGTTTTTGTTGGCTCTCAGAAGACAGCTTTAACGACTTTCTCTTTCGAGGCATTCTCGAGAATAATAAGGGCAGCCAGATAATTCAGGTTTAAACTTTTTTCGCCACGGCTTACTTTGGCTTCATTAGGATGCAGTACGTTTGACCTTGATCAGCGTGGTTTGAAACTGGAAATGCATTAATTTTTCTCTCGTTTCAGACACGTAATTGGGGTTGAATCGCATTCAACCAGTATAATTATGGCGTCTGTGGAACCGGACAGAGCTCACCGGACACATAAATAACTGCCATAAATGTCATTCCCACTGCTCTGATTTCCTAATGTCCATTTCTTACACTTCATGCAGATTTGGATTACGATAGAGTAACCTGCCGAAGCAGATTAAATTACATTGTACGTTATAAAACAGTACGTTATGAAAAGCGTAAACAGTCCGGGATTGGTTGTCGCCTGATCATCCATTAACAACTGCGCTAAGTACATAAATAATGGACGTAAATGTCGTTTATCTTGCGCCCATCTGGTATACATTGTTCGCCTGTTCTGTATATAATTAGTCATTGTAGGTTATAGACGGAACTTGGTCGTTTGAATGATCTGCATTAAGGCTGGTTTCGGTGGATTGCATAAGCATCGGCAAAATCACAACACCCGCGTACTGTAAACATTTTCGCGGCCATTGCTCAACAATCGGACGATGCCCGCCCAAATGGATTTGTAGACATTGTGAAATGATGTTCTGGCTATTAGAAAACATAACGGAGGATAATGCAATGTTTACAGGTGCGCGGGTGTTGTGGTTTCACCTAAACTTATGACAGTACGCAGAAACTTTCCTTAAGCCATTAAAATTGAGAGATATTTAATTAGAGCAATAATCCATATTATGGCGTTGATTAATCAAAATAATATCCACTCTCGAAATTGTGATAGGAATAACACCGATACGCGGAGCGGATTTATACTCTGCATTGCGATATAAGCGAAAAAATCATGCGTTTGTAATTCCCCAAAAGTGATGGACCCACACTACGCTCACGAAGTCTTTCCAAAGAGAATGTCAAATTGCAAAATTGTTTTTCTTATTATGACGTCTTGCTGCTGATGTCTGTACTAAATGCAAAAGAAAACGAAACAGACAGTATCAGCAGAAAAAACTCAGAGTGTACTACATACAGTTTCAAGCTCGTAGTGCAAGGAAACCATTCAAAGAATTGTAGCAAGGAAATCGTGATACATAAAAAAGGTCAGTCATGCACTTCCAGGCTACTAAGGCAATAGAAATATTTATACACCTGTTGAAAAAATGAACAGCTGAAAGAAAAACTGCAACGAACACACTACAAAAAAATGAATGAACGATACACAAAGCTAATCAGAAAAATTCCGAAAATGACTCCTCAATGTTCTTTGCCGCGGGATGTGTCGTAGGAAAGAAGATGAGCTTATCTGCAAGTCCGGTTAGCCCGTCCGATTCCAGCTTCAGTCCACAGAATGCAAGCACTTTGTTTTGATAGCGCTCTCTTGTCAGACACCACGCCTGAAAGGCAATAAGATTTCACACAACAAAAGTAGCCGATTCTAACTTCTCGTTATTTCTGCGTTACAAAGATTTGCTACTTGCAGACACATAAATGATTAATTACCATGTCGCCATGGATCATAAGTGGAATCTTGTCCTCCACCTCCAGGTCACGCAGATAGATCCGCCGCTGTGCTTTCTCACCAATGATCTCTACTTTTTCCAGCTCTTCCACGAGTGCCAACAGAACTGAAACCAGAGACTAATCAAAATCGTGCCACCATCTGTTTCTAGCTAGTGGTATTTTAACGTAAAACGATTAATTGTAACAGTTAACAAACTCATGGTAAACCGAAAAAATTCACAAATGGGCGTAATTTTATTGATATTTTGTTATTCCTAACTGCCGTTTACCTGTTCCTTCTACGTCAAGGCCTATAGCATCTTCAATGCACAAATTTCGCCAGCAGTTTTGGGAAACATGTGATCCAGTATCTCCAATTCACTAACTGGAGATTTGAGCTGGATCTGCCATGCCGTGGTTGCCGCCCCTTTGAACTGGGAATTCTTAGTCACGGATCCGTTCGTCACCACAATTCTTTAATCAATATTTCAACATTATCGGCACGTTCTACTAGAATCATGCAGCTTTGTTTGTACCTCGCCTTTCGTGCATGCATTAAGGCTTGGAAAGCGCAAGCATTCTTTCTCAAACAGCATTAAATTAACTGTGAGCAATCCATCCGTCAACAGCATTTTGCGGTAGGGCTTTCCGTCTTTTTTTGCATTCAGTCGTCCATAGTCATGCGCCACAATAAGCCGAATTTTGCTATTAAAAACAATTATATTATTAAGTGAAATTTAACGTTTTGTTTCTATGGTTGATCGCCTCAGTGATGTTACACAATTGTAACCAAACCGCTTGAGTCAATCTGGTGAATATCCACTGCAGATCACACGTGTGGAACAGCCGGGCGCCCCATAAATCAATGTAATAACCACAGACAGAGCAGACACTGATAGTCATCAAAAGAAGCCGCTCGCTCAGAATTAACGTACATTATCTGCGGATAATTCCCGTTAATTCTGTCGCTCGCTGGGACACAAGTGAGACAGAACAGTGAATTGTTAAAAACTTAAAATAACGACAATAAACGTACAAAAATATCCTGTAATCGGCGATGATGATACCATATCTATTTTAAATAACATATTTACGATCTTTATGTACATACACTTTTTGATAAAACGTAAGTACATCCTACGTGGATGTGCAGCATCAGAGTAGTACACGAACCTTACAGATCCTTCATGGAGTTTTGTGATGTCCGTTAGAAGATCGGATCTCATTTCAAAGGCACTGCAGCCGGATAGATCTAGATCAGCTAATTTAGCGCCCGCATACTTTTTGTGACCCATTGTTTCCGGCATGGTCACCACAGAGAATTCGCTGACATGAATCTTCCCCCTGTGGATTCACACCAATAGTTAAAACAAACCTTGAGCATATACCGTATTTGGATATGAAACTATCAATATATATCTAATAATAATGTAAATATGCCCCGCAAATTTACAGTTAAATGAACAACCACAAATCACAAATTTACCCGTATACTGTGCGTTTGCCAATTTGGATAACGCTCCACAAAATATTTTCTTTTGTGTGACCTTTTGGTAACTCTCTGATTCTGACATTTCGGACTTCTTGCACACCATCCCACAGCGTTAACAGGTGTCCGCTTGCGCCTTCTTCCACACTCTGTACATCATAATTTTATTAAACCTCTTATTTTGACGCATTTTTAAGATGCCGCACCTTAATTTCTGTATAATATTAACTTTACTGAGTAAATTTCACTCTAGCTGCTAAATTTGAGGATATATAAATTAAGTGGTTCGCAGCTGCCTTACTGTAACTTGCGACGCCGCCCCCTCGGCCGGCAACCCGTTTTTCAGGACCCCGGCGGTTATTCCAAAACTGCCGTCGTCTTTCTTTTCTTCAAGCCTTTGTTTTTTTGCGGAACTAGTCTTGCCACCGCTTTCACTACCCTAAGAATATTGTATATCTAAATCTCTAGTATTGTACTGCACATTTAGCGTAGTCTTTCCAACCAGATGCAATTTTCCTTCGCACGGTTTTAGTTGGTAACATATTTACCGTGCGAATCATTTAATGATGAATAATTTAATATTAAATTAACTACAACAGAAACAATCAAAACAGGAACAGGAAAATTTAATAACTGAAATGATTTTAAAATTAATGATAATTTGTTATTTCCATAGAATCACTAAGTAAGATTTACCACTGATCTTTGCTTACTGTATTATGCAATCCTGATCCCTCCGACAACAATTCATGCTTAGTTACATCACCGGAAATTCCAGTGCTGTCATCCTCACTCTTTTGCTTTCTGGCAAAACTTGCTCTCGTACGTCCAGACATTTTCCAATCAGTAATTCTTCGCCAAAAACGTTCATGAACAACTAATACACAAACTTCGCAGGAAGATACACCAGTAATTGTGAACAATCAGTTAGGTCATCAATTAGATCTCCCATCTGTCCATCAATGAATTAATCCGACGATCATAACATGCCTTACTGTTTTGAAGTGCAGTATTCACTGGCCAGTGGCCAGTTAGTACAGCACTGGTCAAGATCGACAGTCAGCATCGCCATCGCTCATCTCTTCAAAAGAGATACGTCGGATTTCCTTTGGCTGTAATCAGTAACTTGGCCCTAATTTGCTCCAGCGCTTTTGCTGGTTCTATGGGTGGATAATACAGTTTAACGGACCAATCAAGAATGAGTTCCACTGAAATCATAGCCATCCGTAATCTCCACTCACAAAGGGTAACATCCAGCAGCTGTTACCCTGGACTGAGATGATCCATCGCCAGTGGAACTGATGCTATTAACCCACACATCTCGCCAAACCCACGCCGTTCGCGGAACACACCGCCCAGACCCATGGAAATCACCCACCGTACGGATGTGATTACCAATTCGGTTTTTTTCAAAATTTTATTGATTTACCCAAATATTTTTGATTAGTGTCTGTCTCTAACGCCCCTTCTGCAGTCACTCTATCTAGTTAAATTTGAAATTACAAAATCGGACATCTGGCTCAGGAGCTATTTAATGATACTGTTTCAGATTCTTAGCTATATATAGTGGGAGGATTCCTTTTTGTGGCGCGGAATGGGCGTGGACGTGCGCGTAGATGACGGATTGATTCACACTGGTCGCGTAATCGATCTTTCGGATGGGGGCCTAATGGAGGATTGTGGGGGAACGGGGCCGTCTGGACCTAGACTAATTCGCTATTCCGACGCTTATTACCGCTGCTTTAAGAAACCGCGCAACAGCGAGCAGATTGGGGATTTTGGCGTGATTGCGGAGACACCGTCAGAGGGCGGACCAGTGGAGGTGCTGCTGCGTCTACAAACGGAGAACCCCTGGAAATGGTATCCAGCCGTGCTCCTGGACGATTTCGGCCTTGTCAGCGTTACTCTGGCAGATCGTGTTCTGAAGGGAATCGTGATGGGACGGCGCCTTCGGGAAATATCCACTGCGGAACAACTGGCTGCTCTGCAAGTGACGAAAGGCCAGTTCGCGATATAGCTGATTGCTGTGCCGAAGGCGCTCGCCGCTTCGATGGCGTCAGATGATCAGCAGATTGCCACATTCAACGCATGTAACCGGCAATTTTGTCCCCCCCGCCAAAATGTCCCCCCGGACATTATTGCCGGGTCCCCTTTGTAACCATCGCCAAATGTGTAACCCTTGCACAGGCTTGGTGACACGAAGGACCTAGGAGGGCTGGACAAAAACTGGATCAATCCGAGGCCCGCCACCATGCGCTACCATCGCCACCGATGTGACCACTGACGAATTTCCCAGAGGGAACATTATTGCCGCCTTTACGGGGGAAATTATTCCAGTAGCACGGGGGACATTATTGCCGGAACTACGGGGGACATTATTGCCGGAACTACGGGGGACATTATTGCCGCGCATTCGGGAGACATTATTGCCGGGCGTACAAGGGACATTATAGCAGGAACTACGGGGGACATTATTGCCGGAACTACGGGGGACATTATTGCCGCGCATACGGGAGACATTATTGCCGGGCGTACAAGGGACATTATAGCAGGAACTAAGGGGGACATTATTGCCGGAACTACAAGGGACATTATTGCCGCGCATGCGGGGGACATTATTGTCGGGCGTACGGGGGGCATTATAGCAGGAACTAAGGGGGACATTATTGCCGGTAAAACGGCAAGGCAGTCTGTATCTGGAGATTTCCAGAAAGGTTCAGGAGTTGGCCAGTCGGATTCTTCAGGTACCCGAACGGGATCTAAAAGTGCGCAGTCTGGTTTCCAATTGGGTTATGGAGGTAGTCAGACAAATTCTGGAGGTTTCCAAATGGGTTATGGAGATTTTGAGACAAATTCTGGCAGTATACAAATACGTTCCGTGAGAGGGCAAACAAACCTTTTAGGTGACGAAACACGCTCTATAAGTGGTCAGATGGCTTCAAGAACCGGACTGCGCACTGCCAGATCCCGTTCGGATACCCGATGAGTCCGACCTGCCACCTCCGGAACCCTTCTGGAAACATCCGGAACCTCCAAAACCCATTTGGAAGCCTCCAGAGCTCGTTTGACCACCTCCAGATCCTGCTTGGAAGCCTCCATTACTAGACTGACCCCCTTTCAGAGCCCCGTCCGGAAACCTCCAGATGCAGACTGCCTTACCGTTGTACCGGCAATAACGTCCCCCGTGCTACTGGAATAATTTCCTCCGTAGAGGCGGCAATAATGTCCCCCGTAGTTCCGGCAATAATGTCCCCCCTATGCGCGGCAATAATGTCCCCCGTAGTACCGGCAATAATGTCCCCCGTGCTACTGGAATAATTTCCCCCGTAGAGGCGGCAATAATGTCCCCTCTGGGAAATTCGTCAGTAGTCACATCGGTGGCGGTGGTAGCGCATGGTGGCGGGCCTCGGATTGATCCAGTTTTTGTCCAGCCCTCCTAGGTCCTTCGTGTCACCAAGCCTGTGCAAGGGTTACACATTTGGCGATGGTTACAAAGGGGACCCGGCAATAATGTCCGGGGGGACATTTTGGCGGGGGGACATAAATGCCGGTTACAAACGCACGCTGCCGCCGGCGTGATTACTGGATGTTGGCGAAGCAAGTCTTCAGCGATCCGGGCAAGGGAGGTATCAGGGAGCTGGCCGTTCTCGAAATTCTCGGAGTTAACAGGTTGCCTGGATCATCGGCAGTACTTCGGCGTCAAGCGACGTTTGCCGGGACCTCTGGTAAGTTGGTGCGCTAGTAGCGGATTTAAGGCACGTTTTTATCACTGGGCGAAAGGAGGGGTGGGGTATTGGGGGCGGACAGGAAAATTTAAAAAAAGACGTTGTGTACGAGGACATCGACATGCTGTGCGCCGCCTACGTCACACATACCTGCAATGCGCCACCCAGCCATGTGACTCAGCGCATGCTGTACATGTAGCTTGCTGTCTGCGCAGCGTAGTCGGATGGCGCATTGCAGGTATGTGTGACGTAGGCGGCGCACAGCGTGTCGATGTCCTCGTAGAGCGTTTTTACACTTTTTTGTTGGCGTCCCGTGCTGTGCTTTTCGATGGGAAAAATGGAAAATTATTACAGGGCAGATTTTCAAACAAATTCTGGTTTTATAGGTAAATATTTGTTTGCGTTTGTTTTTTAGGCTGAAATCCTGCCGACTCTGCTGAAAAGCGGTTTCGATTCTCCTGGAATCAACCGCTCGCTGTCTTCAGTAGCTTCTTCTCCTGACGGTGACATCCAGTCCCTCTACCGCGACCCGCTCGTCATCTCAGAGATGTTTGAGTGCATGTCAACGGCGCAGCAGGACAAACTGCGTGGAGTGTGTCAGCAGTGGGACGTCATGCTCACATCGGTCTACAGCTGGCGTGTCATCACCGTCTATGCACACCGCAGTGACGCGAAGTGTACGAGCGCCGTTTACCGATTTGCGTCCTGTCTGTGTGACAGCTGGACGCCTGACACCCAGGCGCTGGTCATTCACGGTGGAAGCGCTGCGCCCCAAGTTCCGAACGCGGTGGCGCCCGACTGGAGACGTTGCTCGGTTTCTGCAGCGCGTTATTGCTGAAAAGCCCGTGCCGTCTGTCGATATGTTGCTGCTGGTCGCGGAATGGTATGTCCCTATCGACGCGCCCAACTGGGTCAACGTCTTGTGGGAAATCTTGGAACCACTGGCGGGAGTTTGCCGGCAGGTCGTTTTGAGGAAGATCGAAGTTTACGTGGATTTGAATCGACCCACCCATTACCTGCATGAGCTCGTACTGGTGCGCTTACCTGACATCCAGCGTATCACTCGCCAACTGACTGCCAGTGGTATCTGGGCCATGCTTGATAATGGGTTGCTAGCTGAATTCCATGGACCTGGAACGCCTGACGCAGTGGAGCAAACACAAGATTGGCCCTCAGGTGAGTCTCGAGTCAGTGCGCAACCGTTCTGTGAGAGCAATGCGGTGCGAAACTCAGTCCAGTGAATCTAGCAGAGGCTGTATAAGCAGCCTATAAGTCCATCGGACGTGTATTTACATTAAACTTCGGTAACGTACGCAAACACAATCACAGTATAACTGTATCGATGCATGTGGGATTTCGACATTGTCTCTTGTTATCCTTTGCAGGCGTTCGACACGCCCGAGACTCTGGACCCTCGTGTGGACGTCCGGTACCGGGGAATGTTGATTTTCCCCTATGGATCAGCCGGCCTGGACAGTGTCGATGTTCGACAGCTGAATAGGCTCACTCTGCACGCGCTGCTCGAGCGTCTGAATGGGGAAGGTCGTAGGACCGTTTCCCGTCAGAACAAGGCAGTCCAGACCACTTCAGATCAGGGTTGCTAGGTTGGAGACGTAGGATTTCGAAACTGCTGGCGGCTGTAGCATGTCGCCCTGGTTTGGTCAGCAGCAAATAGGATATCGACAAGCGGATAAGGAGAAGCACACAAGTGGAACTGTAGAAGTGGGATGTAATTTGAATGGCATTGCTTTCGTGGGCTGAATTTGTATAAACTTTTCCTTGTTTAAGAAACTAAATCTTTCCATTTTGTAGAAGGTGTGGCGATCATTATGCACCTAACAGAATGTACATAAGGTAACTGGGTATTATGTAACAGAACAGAATCCAGAATGTTATTTGTGTACGCAAGGGTGTGAAAAAAATGTGTGTGTAGCCAAATTGAGGATGCGTTTATAGTAGAGAGTGTGTGCGTAGTCTTCACCCGATAATTATCCATAGATTTCTTCGCCTATCATACTAATTGTACAATTATCGTTGAAAGTATACCCTATACTGATCGTTCGGTTTTGGGCACATTCATATTAATTTTTCGTGTCAGTCTTGCAAATGGCCGCATTAGTCTTCACGAGCGATCTGAATTCTGTTTCTGCATTCATGGCCGGGGCCCGGAGACGTAAAATTGTTATGTGAACCGTGGGTTTGGACCGTTTGGTCCATTCAATACAAGTGCCATAAGCTTCTTTCCACGCATTGTCAGCCAAAATTTACGGTAAGGACGTGTAGCGGATTCTGGCGACTTATTTACTACCTAATTCCTGACTTTATACGTTTGTCCGCACAAAGGAAAAAATTTGTAATGCATTCCGCACATTACATAAGACAACTTAAAATCAAACTGCATAACAATATGCGCAGATACCGCCTCCAAACACCAGCAACAGACCAAATTTTATCGTTGTAAAACAACGATTATTCTACTGATAACCGAGCAATTCTACATCGAAAACCAGTGTGGAGTCTGGCGGGATGAAGTTGGTAACACCAGCTGCTCCATAGGCAAAGTCCGAGGTGACGGTCATGGTGGAGTGCTGACCCAGGCTCATCAGTGCCAAGCCCTCGTTCCAGCCTGCAACAGGCCACTGTCGTGTTCATATCGGCAAGCTTCCAGGAAATTAATAAATCAGTGTAAATCTGGATGTTACCTCTGATGACCTCGTCATGACCCAGGCGGAACCTGTAAGGCTTGCCAGCCCGATAAGAGTCAAATTTTGTCCCATGCAATAAGGTGCCTACATGAGCCGTTTATATACATGTTCGTCGTTGCAATTTTTGTTATGTTTGTCAAACGCTTCTTAGTCCTACATACTGATGACGGTGCAGCTGGGATTTAGGTAGTCAAAATTGTAGAATAATATGGCGAAGAAAATAGTAGTGAAAATATACTGCTACCGTATCATGAGTCACGACTGGATGATTAGCCTTTGAAAGATTAGCAACAAACCTGTGCAGTGGGCAATTACGGCTGTCCCTTCTGCGGAAAGTTGATTCCTGTAAAATTTAGTTATGAAATCACTGATTTACATCGTATTTACCAAGACCCAAGGCAACTACGTTGTTTCCAAAGTGCTATTTCGGTCTCGAAAAACTTAACGGCAAGCGGAATCGCGGCTGATTGGCCCACCAATAGTACCGACAAACCAGTTATCTACGGCATTATTAGCGGAAAAACGACTCGAGATTTCGCTTTGCGTTAATTTTTGTCTTGAGTAAACATTAGCACAGGAAGTATTCGTCTCGCTTACCGTCACCGGCCTTGATCGTTTTTATTGTCACTCCAGCAAAGGCAGAGTTTAGTAGGGACAAGACTGATAAGACCAACAAAGCCTGCATTTTTGAAGGATAACAGTTGGAAGACTCGAAGATGGCCCGGTTCACAAATTAAATGCGTAAGTCGGCTGCTTATAGTCAAGTCTGTGCGTCTATGTGTTATTCTAAATCTTGGTGATTTTGGGCAGTAATAGAACATGTAACTACAGTTAGTATGCGCCGTATAGTGCGGCCGGAGACAGTGCATTGCACCCATGTCTCATTCCGTGACTATGTTTAGCTTTCCGCTACCGGGTACAGAAGCGCAACGTGTAGGAAGCACATTGCACCAGCAGCTTGTCGGTGTTAACAACAAGGGCAGAGCAAGGTCTTACAAAGTTGAAGTTCCCAGCTGCACTATTCTAGCCCACGAGGAAGCAGTACGGAGTAGGCGGGACGAAGTGGGAAATTGCCACTGTGCACTGTACCCAAGGATGGGCTGTTTTGCTCCAGCGATGATGTTGTGTGCATATTGACCACTTCTGAGATAAAAAGTGAACGACTTTTTCTTACTGTATTAGTTCTAATATACATAGTTGCGAATGTTTGGCTCACTGTAATCTGTTTCTTGGAGAGGAGAACCGAATGGTACATTTTAGTTCTAATGAAAAAACGTAAAAGACTCGGAAAGCTCCCGAGTGTCAGCGAAGATTATCCTGGAATATAACGCTTATCGGAATAAAATTTAGATCGTTTGGGATATCACAAGAATGGAAATATCAGAAATTCAGAGTGAAAGAGAGAGAAACACACATGAAACTGCTGTCTGATTTATCGTAAAATTTTCCTCCATCAGAAGCAGCACTTAGCATCTTTGAAACACACCGTAGCGTAAACGTCAAATCGTTAAACATTATAAGCGTTAAATAACATAATTACTTTTGAGCTATATTGAATATGTATGCAGTACATATTACATTTTATATTTTTTTTCCAAAGTAAGAGCTTGATTGGGGCACCTCCGGCCGACCGTCAGAATACAAAAATGTAAACATGGCAGTTTCCTCGTCACACTAATATGCGCGTTCGCAAAAGGAATCGGTCATTTTGAATGAACGCTTCTGAAAACACCACGAACCAGAAATTACAGAAGGCGACTGAAAAATTTGTGGTAACAAATGTGAACGGAGAACAAACGCAGACGCGCAGACAAAAATGCGCCTGTGCAACTTTGGCATCGGTGTGGTTCTGTCGGTGTAAATCAGGTTATCTACGCAAATACACAGATGCGCAGATGTGCGCCCATCTTTTATTAAAGGTTTTGAGCCGGCGGTTCTTTCTTCTGGATTTGTGGAGATTTTTGTTGTTGTCCTATAGAAGCTAAAAGAAAGAAGAAGCATATATAGAAGCTAGAAGAAGAAGCTATACATAGAAGCTAAAGTCTTTTCCAGCCTGGCATGATGTCGTGTACATATTCCATGACCTTAGCCACTGATTAATACTTGTATGGAATAGTCAAGTATAAATAACCGAGATCGAGCGTTGTCTTCCAGCGCATAATGTTTGTCACCTGGAAATGACACACTCTAAAATATCCTCTAAAAATCAGCAGAAACATACCGGTTCGATGAATTTCTTGCCCTGCGAATTATGTCAAGTTTATCCCAGACGTAGCATTTCCGCCTTAACGCATGCGCGCGGTTAAATTATTCGTATTGCCGGTAACATCCGCGGGGTAGTACTAATACATGGACACGGACGGATGCTGGATGGATGCCGGATGGACGCCGGATGGATGGATACTGGATGGACGGATTCTGGATGGACACCGGACGGACTGAAAGAATAAAGGTCAGAAGTAGAACCTGAAAGTCAGCAGGAACGTGCATTGGCTGGTAAACTTGGAATTTTCATCTCTTGTTTTTGCAACGCACTTATTGCGTAGACAGCCGCGTGAATGCAGATCCCCAAGTTTAGGAAATAGACTCGTAAGAGGACACGTTAAACGAGCGTTCTTTCCAACTTCTCAATCGGGCTTCAGTTACCACTGACACATTGAAGCTTTAAACGAGGAAACTGTGAAGGGCATAGGACTCGTCTGAATAAATCTTATCCTGTGCTTTTTTCTCAGAGACACAGACCACTTAACAAAAAAACTTTATCCAGACGCGCATTACGATGCGCTTCACAGTTTCCTGATCTGACACTTCAAATAATGTATCAATGGAGCAGACTGGACACAAGGCTCGCTTGACCTGCTTGCTTACAAGGTGGCGCGCTTATCATTTCTCTACGCGGGAAGTTTCACAGTTACTGAACCAATGAGCCAATTTCTAACGTTTATGAAGTTTTCGAAAGCCTAACCATCTCAGCTTAGAATATGTGGAATCGGTCCGATGAAATTTTCTGTTAGTCATCTGTAAAGATTTTGCCGTAAACTATCGTAAAAAGATGATGGAACTTTTTTCACGAATTTTATTTGTCAGTCTTTCGTTCAGAACTCGACCGTAGATCGGTTCAGAATTACCACTGTCATAGCATCAGAAAGATAATTTTCCACACTACTTTATGACATATTTCCCTTGAATGTCTGTTATACCTAAAAAAACTAAACTGTTTGAACCAGTGCCAGGTGACTTGCCGTTTCCGTGCAAACCTTAATGCAAGTGTTCGTCGCATCGATTTTTGACACAAGACAAATCTGAATGAGCCGATTTTAAATACGTAATAACACCAGTTCAAGCCTTTTCGCGAAATGGTACAGTTGTCTTTGTGCACTTTTGGCGTAACCAGCGCCAGAACGGTAACAATTTCTGGAATTTGTTCCCAATAAATTTTCATAAATTTAACCAAAACTAAATTGGTAGAGGGACCGGGGGAATCGGGACCTATTATCGAGTAACAGTTTTTCTTGCATGGTATCACGGGTTAACGCTCTAATTAACGAGCGCAAAAGAGGAGTTTGAACGAGCAGGTACGCGGCATAAGCGATTCCCGTTTTAGACTTATGGATCATGGGGTAATGTCAGCTTGTAGTGTCATACTGGCAACGGGCCGAATATGCAGTGATCTTCTAGAGCTTGGCCCGACTTATTTTCGAGAGGATAATATGTTTTTTAAAACAGAAGATACCAGCGAAATTTTAAGCTCGCCACCCGGTACGAGTATATTTCCTAAACTTGGAGTCTGCACTCATGATCACGCTGCCGACCACGCATTAAGTGCGTTGTAGAAACAAGAGATGAAAATTCCAAGTTTACCAGCCAATGCACGTTCCTGCTGACTTTCAGGTTCTACTTCTGACCTTTATTCTTTCAGTCCGTCCGGTGTCCATCCAGAATCCGTCCATCCAGTATCCATCCATCCGGCGTCCATCCGGCATCCATCCAGCATCCGTCCGTGTCCATGTATTAGTACTACCCGCGTTGGGTATTGATTTCGTATTGTATCGTACAAATGCAAACAAATACCATTCAGCGTCAGCTGTGGTGAACGGTAAAATCAACGCTGATGTACATATGTATTGAAAACCTAGCTGATAAGTGCAGATAAGATAATCGATAGATAGAAATACAAAAAGAATTTTCGAATTGTAAATAACAGTGCGCATACTGTATGCGGCAGACGCCACAGTGGTAAATTTACCATTGCCGCCGTCAATAATTTTCGGTTAGCGTCTGACAGCAGCTGTGGATTGTTTGTTTGGACGTCCACAGTGTACATTTGCCGTAGTTTAGGTTCCAACATCCGCGACTGCTTCGTGGTTAAAAAAATGTCTAAATCGGGAAATCCATTCCGGAAACTGGAACCACGTTCGGATATGCCTAATCTGACCTTCAAAATCAATGTACCTGTTGACAAGTACGTCGTCAATGCGTTGTAAGAAAATGCGGGACTAAGTCATCCGCGGGATCCCGATCGGATAGGGGAAACGTACAAAAACTCCAGTCTTGTTGGGGTGCTGATAGTTCATGGTAGTACCACTGGTACTGGTACTGGCATTGGTACTGGTAATGGTACTGGTTATGGTACTGGTACTGGTAATGGTACTGGGAATGGTTATGGTAATGGTAATGGTAATGGTACTGAACGACGTGGTAACTCTGATCCCTCCATTTCCATGGTACAGTGCCTCTTCAGTTGATTATCTAGCCTCTGTGACCATTACAACGTTAACAGACGCTCACCCAAGCAAGCTGTTTGCAAATATAATGTGCTGTATTTGGCTCACATTTGAATTTTCGACATTTGTTGACACCGCAAAAACATAAACGTAAGCAACAGAAAGTAAGCTTAAAGTAACATAAAGTAATGTAAACTAGCGTAAACGAACATAGAGAAGTACCATAAAGTAACAAAAAGGCGGGTTATATATTGCAGAGACATTCGTAAGCAAACATTAATCGTGTCATCATTCTTGGTTTTTTCGGCCTGGGCATCATAGAAACTTTCCTCCGCTTCCGTTTCAGCAAAATCCAGATATTGAGCGTAAGCTTTCACAATAATAGTGACAAGCTCATCATTAAAAAAACTCAGAACAAATTGAATTAAACCGAGATGCACGGGCAGAGCAACTATTCTCGCGGAATCCTGGCTGAGTAGAGAGTGACCTATTTAATTTGCCGTTTTTCAACCAGCGCGCTGTGACGTGTGCCGCCACC
>JAQGAU010001802.1:0-17664 GCA_034698045.1 Paramacrobiotus richtersi | reverse complement strand
TTTTTCAACGTCCACCACATCAGCGCGGAAATATCCCGCTGGATTCTACACTACTCCGGTCAAAAATTCGAAGATTTTCGCATTGAGTTCGCTGAGTGGCCGTCAGTAAAGCCCACGACACCCGAGGGTAAGGTACCGTATATGGAAGTGGACGGACAGACACTGTCCCAGAGTATGGCTATTACGCGCTACTTGGCGAGGACGTACAAGTTGACGGGAAATGACAGTTGGGAAGAGGCGGACGCTGATAGTATTGTGGACTATATGTGGGGTAATTAAACTTAATTAAAAGAATTTTTCACCACGAAGAGGATCGGCTTTCGTGCAACGCACAACCGCGATTCTGTGTTTTTTCTGCATGCGTCTTGGGAAGTACTAGTACCTGACGACGTGTACATAACGAACATTTGTACGGATTGGTAGTGTACAGGCGATCTTCGCCCATAAACTTGCACTGGCGCAGTAAACCCTACTAAACAGATACAGTACAACGTGAGTACTATTATGGTACACACAGCAGGAAGTTCGTCTTTTTAGTTATGTGTTCCATAACAACTTTTGCAAACAATTACGCATACCAGTCTGGCTAAGCTCGTATACCTCGTGTCACATTTTTTAAAAATGAACTAACATTGTAAGCTTACAGTAAGTAAATCTCGGTGTAGACATGCAGCACCGCACAAACTGCATACCGTATAACGTACCATACATATCCGTTTTTTTTGAAGATGCGGCGGAAGATTACGAATCCTGGATTGAAGCCCGCATGTCCAAGAAAACCGACCTCGCCACCGATATCAAAGAGAAGTACCAGACTGACAAACTACCTCGTTATCTTCACGGTTTCGAGCGTAAACTCGTGAACAACACAAAGGGAAGCGGTTACTTGGTGGGCGAAGGACCTACCTGGGCGGACTTCGCGGTGGTTAGCTTCCTGGATGAAATTGTTGCTTTGTACGGACAAGGCATTTTGGATGAGTACAACCGTCTGAAGACGCTTATGGACAAGATCCACAGTCTGAAAGGGATTAAAGAATATCTGACAACACGTCCAGGATGTTACGTTTCTGACCTTTGAGCGACTATTGCATGTTTAGCGGTTTTCTGCGGTGACAGCACTATCACCAGCTTCGGCTAATTTTAATGCTGTTTCTTAGCTAATCTGTTCACCTGCATACAAGTACTGTTAATTATGAAGATTTTGATGGAAAATGTGATGCAAAATATTAGACAAGATTAAAAGTTACCCGGAATCAGTCAATCTTATGTGTTTAGCAACCAAAGTTTTGTTTGTATTCGAGTGTCAGGTGACGTTGTTTGTAGCGGAAAGCGGAGACTGTAGATTGTTAATTGAACAGCTTTAGGATAGATTAGCTTTACAGATTTATAGAAGTTATCTTTATAGGTTCTTCCGTATCTGCAAAGAACAGTATTAATTTGGTAAAGGTACGAGTTTGCCGGACACAGAACGATTATAATGTCAGTATTCACCGTAAGGCGTTAAACAAACGAAAGGACACTTTGCTGCGTCGATTTGCTATATGCGTTTCCACACGCAACATACAATTTCATTTCACTTAGTCATCCTCCTCCTTATCACTGCGAAACACCGTACTCGCCATGTCAATAACACTTGTCCTGTCACTCTTCCCGCGTCCCGTCCTACTCTCCCCACACTGGAACACTCCATACCAGTAATTCATCCGCGGCACATACTTCTCATACCGCTCCATACTGTTCATGATCCGCTCACTAATCCCACCCACGACGTACACCATCCCGTTGGCCACCAGCATCCCGTGATCCCGCCGCGGCCATCCTAAACTGCTAATTTGATGCCAGACCGTGGGGGTGATGAGATTGAGACGCCAGCACACGGAGATCTCGATGGAACGGCGATTGGTCAGGATGGTCCCACCGGTGACGTATAAATGGTCCTGGAAGACCTTGGCAGCGCAGTGGGCCGTGCGATCCGGGAGGGGCGGGAGCGCTGTCCACTGGTTGGTTAGGGGACTGAAGCGGTCCACGGAGTTGGTCATGATGCGGGGTTTGAGGGGGAGGAGTTGGCCGCCGATCAGGATGAGTTCGTCGCGGTAGACTTCGATGCCGCAGTAGGCTCTGTAAATGAACGGAGCATACATGTTAGAAGTTTAAATACCGTATGTCAGGTACCGAGAGCATAATTACAGCATATAAATCTGGTTGAACGTACTGCAGCTTCGTTTCAGTACCATCAAGCTTTCCTAAACGGGAATCTCGCTCAGTTACAGATATTTAGATATTTATGTGTATCACAATATCTGACTTCAGTTTTATGTGTATCACTATAAGTCTAAATGTTTTAGGCGTATAGGATGATGTACTCTATCATCTGTAACTGTACTCTACATCTGTAATCCAGTGGTAAATGCTTTATCACGGGAAATCATGCCCAACACTTCCAGAACAAGTCTCTCGACTGACGAACAGGTTGGTGTAGTTTTACTCGAACTAACTGCAAGCTCAAAAAAGGCTCTGCGTCGTTCTGTTTGTGATACTCGTTTGTCAGTATATCATTGCCGAATATCAAAACAAGGTGAACAGTTGGCAATGTACTGTACTGTAGCAAGGGTTTACCGATGTATGGATCTCGGCATTCCAGTAATTTATCTACCTAAGTAGGTGATAACGAAAGAACTTCAAAGAAGCTGCAGGTATGTCTATAGCCGATTAATAGGAAAAATCTAGTGCACCGGTTCTTCGTTACGGTACCTTCTGCCTGAGGGGGACAAGGCCTTCCGATGCAACGCTTTGGACTTGAAGTTGTACTCGAAAAGCTCCTGTGACCTTTTACCCTCCCGGAAGATGTAGATCTTATGTCCAATAACCATCGGTTGCGTCGACACTGTTTCCTTATCCAATGTGAATCCCAGATTCAGTCTCTCGTGTCCACTGAGATTTTCATACGCATGCTTCACCGGGTCATATGCCACCGTGATGCTTCGTCCAAGATGTCTGATTTGGAAGATGAGCTTGTTGCTGACCTTTACTCAAACAGTATATTATCGCAATGACGTACAATAGTAGGTATTTATATATATACTTTGGTATTCATAACAATTAGTTCCATGAGGTTTCTGTTACCTTGACTGCCCATTGACTAGGCGTCACAAACCCATCCAAACTGACTGTGCGCGGATCATACGGCGCAATCGGCCAGTTGGTCAGATTCTGATCGACACAGGCTAACGAGAAGCCAATAGCTGAGGGAGAATACGTGAAAATAACATCCTGAAGATTGCGTTGGCGTGCCACCGGCCGTGTGGTGGGGATATTCGGCTGGGAAGACAGTCCAGAATACTGGAGGATATCCGTGAGAGCAGTGCGGAATGGATCTTCGGAAGACATGAGCATCATGCGGGCCCCATCGCCCAACAGGCTCCAGCGAATCTCGGAGAGTACGGCGGAGAAAATATCCGGTTTCCAGCGATTGGGTTTGTCGTGGGCGAACCAAGCCATGACTGCCTGCAAACTGTGTAATAGCTTATACTGTGCTGTTTTGTTGGTTGATTGATAGGTCAGTTTGTAGCATGTTAACATATGCGCGCTCTGTACAATTGTAAAAATAATAACACATCGTATACGAGTCTAAAGAGTAACTGCAACTAGGCTTTCTGCGTTATTGACGGTTGGTGTTGACAAAAGCTAATCGTATATCTCATTAGGTTTACATTGCAGTTTACATTGATGCTTTTATCTTTCTAACCAGAAAATTTCCTTATCACCACACAGTGCGACTCTCGTATTTACCATCTACATACTTTTATCTTTTATATACTATATTACTAGTATGTCCAGTAATCAGCATCATGGAAAATATGCATATTTTTATCACAAGCATAACTGGAATGTGTACATAATACCGTGCATTATTTTTTTTCAAAATTACTTACATAATGTCCACAGCTTTTACATTTTTTGTATTTCTACTATACGTACTCTATTCTAGAATTCTTTCGATCTTATGCCACTCTTGTTGTACTTGTGTGGTTGTTGTTGTTAATACAAACAACAACTTCCACTACTAATACGAACGCGTAAAGTTCAAGTGTTGCTATGCGCATGCGTGGGAGATATGGTGACCTTTACGGTAGATACATACATCATACATTTTGGTCTTCCAAAAATGTGCTTTATACGTACACGGAAGTCTCTTACCTCAACAATTTGCTCTTCACTCGGTACGACCAGAAAGTTCTGTCTCAAGATAAACAACAATTCTTCCAATGAGCATTCCAGAAAATCCTCCGCACCGCAGATCCCACCGAACCCATAGATGATCTTCTTCAAGGCCTTTTTAGTCAGCCACTCATGCTCAAACCTCAGCGCCACTTTTAGATGTCGCAAACAGTTTCCCGCATTGGTTTCGTATACCAGCTTATCCGCAGATCGTCGACCAATTTCTTTCAGATCCGGTAGCTGAAAGTATTCGGCCACCTGCAGGGCACCAAAACTGAACCGAATTGTTATCAGTATTATTATTAATATCATTTTGCCGTTTGGATTTGCTGGTGCTGCTCCTGATGTTACTCATAATTTATTTAATTGCATTTTATCAAAAACTTTTTGTTTTGTCGTACATATACTATTAGTAAATTTTAACATATTTTTTGTTAAATTTACAATTTTACGAAAAGTGATTTATAATCTTTGTTCTCCGTCCCAGCTGTTTGTGCAAACGAGTAAAAAAACCTAACACGACCATATGCAGACGCCAAGTCAAACAGTCACGTTGTTGTATGACTGTGGCAATCGTGATTTCGACTGCTAAGCAGCTGCATGGTTGCCATTGTTCTACGATTTCACCGCTCTCTCTACGACAAAATAATATAGTCTGTTATATACTAATCGACCATATGTCCGTTACTAACGCATTATGCTCATAGCCCATTTTGAGTGATTTTCTGTTTAACGCCTTCGTTTAATTTTAATATTATTAATTTTATGATTCCATATTATTAATAATATTGATTTAACAAATAACTAATTATTAATAATTGATTCAGTAAAATACTTAATTTTAATATGAATAAGTTTTGCCAAAATAATGGTATGTAGTTTTGTAGTAAATACTTACTAGATTTGATGGTGCTGTACATGATGTTGTTCAATGTTATTCATAATTTATCTGCAAGTTTAGAACACAGGCGAAGTAGTACCGTATCTGCATATAATTTTTGAATATTTGGTAATTTGTTAAACTTACGCTTTAATGGAAAGTGACTGACAGCGATTTAGCCTACGTCCAAAAAGTTTCCAGCCAGAAAAAAAACAACGAACATCATACAGCGCCAAATCAAACAATTACATTATTACTATGTAGTAACAGATCGCTCCAATGCTAAAGCACATACTATAGCCACTGTTCTACGATTTCACCACTCGCACTGTATCGTCTGTATATTTGGATATGTATGCGATCGTAAGCCTGTTACTGACGCTTCATGCTAAACAACATCATTTGATTAATTTTTTGTGTAACGCTTTCGTTTAATCCAATATTTCATATTATTAATAATACTGATTTAACAAATAATTAGATTCCATATAACTCGATTCAATAAAATAGTTAATTTTAGTATGAAAAAGCTTCGTTGCTGTATGTACTTACTTGATTTCTGTTATCCCATTTTCATTTCCGCTGTTATATTTTACTTTTAATAATATTAATTCAACCAATAATTAATTAGTAATACTCAATTCAATAAAATAGTTAATTTTAATACGAACAAGCTCCGTTGCTATATCTATTTGAATTCTGTTATCCCATTTTAATTTCCGCTGTTATATTTTACTTTTCCGCGAAATACGTCGTAATAATGTGTTGAGCATCTTATTTGATCAGATGACCTTTACCTGCAGGATCTGTTCGGCCTGTCCATCAGGAATCGTTAGCGAGGAAAAATATCCACTCATATACAGTAATACATGATTGCAGGCGTTGGGATCCAGTCCAGGCGGCGGCTGCATGTTGATCTCGGCCTGATCGTGCTCCGTGAAGACGGATGATTTGAACATGGCCCCAAAATAATGTGACCCGGCACTCAGTTTCCCCCTTTTAGCCACGATCGGCATGAACAACGCCACATCACCGGTGTCGACTGGAGCGGGATTTTCCGGCGAATGGGAGCGTTTACGGGAGGGGCCTTCATCGGAATCGGACATTTTTTGATAGTTTAGTAAATCCAAATACGCAGAGTATAAAATAAGGACTTTTTTTAGTATACTGGTCAGGTCATTGTGTGACCGGACAATGGTTACTTTGCAAGGACAAAGTGGATGTGGTGTCTGGAAAAGCTGGTTGTCAGGTAAACCGAACTTGAACGTACGTTATGGAGTATTTTATAATTACACCTATAATGATTTCAGTAAATTTTAAATCACATAAGGAAACTTTATTCTCTTTCGCTATCAGTTAACTTTCTATATCGTGGACCGCACGATACAAAAATTCAACTAAAACTAATAATTATAAAAAACGGATAACACCATCGATATATATGCATCATAGTCGAAAACGGCGACATACGATTTTTCAATCAAAAAGAAACAGTTAGCCCGTAACAGCCAGCTGAAATGATAATACAAGATTCACGTCATAATTTTCCTGAAATATCTCAGGCTGGCAAGCTGTTATGTGGCGAACATTGCGCCGCGGATTGTCTGTCAACCGCGAGCGGAAGAAAAACAAATTTAGATTAATAGTAATAAATAATAGAATAAATTAAATAATCGTATCTGTATAGTCAATAGCATATTAGCATTAATATTTTTAATTTAGAATTGTTTTTGAAAAACTGGCCAGTCTGTTTCAGTACCGTGCATTCGACCCGAAGCCGGTCGAAACAAATTAATAACCTTTTGAAATCCGGAAAACTTGTTTCAGGAACGAGCAAAGCGAAACGAAAGCATTTGTAAAATTGTCTATTATCCTTTGATACTGAGCGTCTAACACAAAGCAAAACAAAAGTTCTATTACATATTTTAAGAAATGGCTAAATATAACGATTCAGTACCGAACATTTAACCTAAAGCAGAACAAAACAGTTCATATATATACTGTATTTATATATAATATAATTTATTTATTTATGATTTCGATAAATTTATTAAGATAGTATTAATTACATGGAGCGGTCGGAACGCTTCTGCTGTTTTGATGTCTTCAGGTGGTTAATTAAGCCGTCATTCTTTTATTTATTTATTTCTTCTTAGTTATTATTTATTTAATTTTTTCATTGGCTATTTTGAAGGAAAACAAGATTAGAAGTAGCGAAGAAGATGCCGTATCGATACATAAGTAACATTACGCATGCATATGCACAGATGTCGGTAACTATTCTCAAATGAACATGTAGATTCTGAAAAAAAAGGAAACTGAAAAGTTCGCAGATTGATTTGGCATAGTTCTATGCGACAAACACAACGGACCTCCGAAAGTAACATCAGAACTGAGGTCACGAAATGATTCATGTGAAACGCGAGCAGTACAGAGCAACTCAATACAGAAAAAAAAGAATGTATAAAATAAGAACATAACACATTTCCTGCTCCCGAGCGAACAGTTATCAAAGAAATACTGTTACATGCTATTGGTTCAACAGAATATCACCCAGAAGTTCAAAAGTTTTTCTTCGTCCGACGTCAGATGGACTGTTGCCCGTTGGAATAGGCATGTGCAGTGGGTGAACATGAGTTGTCGTTAATAAGTAGTGGCAACTCTGGTACAGTGCAGATATTTCCTGGCAGATAACTTGATAAGATTCACGCGATACAACAGCTTGCGCAGCCACAGGTCCAATGGGTGGCAGTACATTCTACGTCGTCTTCCTGTTCTCCTTCGCTTTTGTCATCCATTTGCTCAGTCGATGACTGATCAGACTCAACACAGTAGCCAGATCTATCCATATCCGATCTACCTACCCACCAATCGGTGATGAAGTATGCCAGCATGAACAATGTCATTTTATTCAGGCTCTCCACGCAGATAGACGGCCAGTCCTTGGGTTCTTCAAACTTTCGAAGAGGTAGATGTTGATTGCGTGGATCACACGTTTCGAACCCATAGAGCATCTAAGAAAGTAAATTATCTGTCAATTCGTCATCTCTGTATTATCGTAGTACTAAACGTAGTAAATGCCTGGTGCATGTAAAGATCCAAATTAAAGACATAGGAATCTGCTGTATACAAAAATCTACAGATCATGCACCAAGTCAAAGCAACAAGTGACTATAGTTCAAAGAGAAAAAGCGATCGCTAAGCAAGCATTTCACACAAATCACTGAAATGCCTCCATACCTTGCCACCAAGCGCCCACTTTTCCTGTTCATCTGGGGACTGGCAGTCCGCCTTGCCGGCCTTGTGCAAACCGTTCTGAATGGCCAACCTCGATTCTCCACTAACCACGGGGCAGTACTGTTCCAGAGCATTCCACAGATCGGCCGCGCATCCTGACGACTGTAGATTAATTCGCGCAGACACCCCTTTGATATCTAGGATATGTGGTAGATCGAGCTCGTACCAATGCAACTCGATGCATGCGAAGGAGCAATTGACGTTCTTGATTGTGACGTTATCCAGTACCAGCCACTCGCAGACGCGTTTCAGCGTCCGATGGATCTCGAAAACATTCTTGGCTTGCCGCCTGTCATCGAGATGGCCACCGGCCTTGATATGAGCCTCTTGAGAGAAACAGTCAAAATCCTCTTCCATACCAGCCAGTACCACCTCTGGTATTCGCTGAATTGCCAGGAAGTCCGCCAGCGTCTCGAACATGCCCAGTACCTATCAATGCAGCGTGCCAACATCGTTTCGTAATTGGCAAAGACGGGCTCAATTTGCCCTTTATGTTTTATGTGGGCACTTTCAACTGATTGAACTAACGTATTCACTACTGCATGTATGTACAGTAATATCAAAGTAGTTATAGTATGGTACTACTATGGTACTATTTTGGCACATAATTACGCGAGTCGCACTAGTGTACGTAATAAACAACACGAAATGTTAACGGGATGTGATACCGGAATTTTCCAGTTTGCCTACCGTCAACAACGTACAAAGCCTAGTTAGAATTACAATTAGCTGCAGACTCGTATACGATGTGCTATCACTTGTACAATCGCGCGATCGTGCAGAGCTTGTATATATTAAATTATTAATGCATTTATAACAAATTAACCAATGAACCAACGAGCAATACTGTATAGGCAGAATAGACATCCTACGAGGCTACGACAGTTCTGTTGTTTTTTTAAGAATGAGGAGGTATTTCGATTATCTGTACCTGCCACATTTGAAATCCAGTAAGGACCAACTTCCTGGTATCCGGTCTCAGGCAATGAAAAAGATATGCTGCCACCTTTCGCCCGCGATCCTGTTCAGGATCCCGATCACTTGTCACAACAAAGCGCTCCAGTTCAAACTCCTCCCAGCAGTCAATACGGACCACAGTGACAATCTCCGGCAGATGAAGCCACATGTTCCACTGTTTGCAGACGCGCCGTGCAGAGGCTTGGTGTTCCATGTCCAACATCTTAAAAATCTTGAGCATCAATTCAGCGGGAAGGATCTTATGGATACTAGGCAAACTGGCCGGCTTATGGGATACTGCCGTCGCCGCCGCCGATTTGCTGCGCTTCGTTATTTCTTTCAAGAACTTTTTCTGTAACGGATAACAAACAACAAAGGGAAAGTGATTGCATTACAGAACGCTTTTCTCAAAGACGAGTCTTTATGTCAATATGTTCAGTTGGGCCCAGGCAATCAAACGGCAGTTTCGAAATACCGGCAAGTGCAGCCGGCACAAGTCACTACTGAACCTTAACTAGTGTAATTACGTTAAACTGTTAAAGGCAAAATCACTACTGGTACTGTACGCAGACTTCAATTTTAACGGTTAAATTGTTCATGAAGTCTGCGTACAGTACCAGTAGTGATACTTCAGGGCCTTCAGGCTACGCAGCAGATGATGTCATTCGTCCCAGATTGCTTTCAATTTCGAGCGAAATTTTCGCAATTAGGACCTCTTTGTTCGGACTTCAGAGCGATTTTCCACATTAAACTGAACAAGCATGATAATTTAAGAACTGTACGGTAAGCAGCTTTTTCGGCATCAGTATCACATGCGTAATAATTTTAAAATTCTATTTTCCGGAACATTCACGGATCAGATTTCCTGACACCCTTCATTACACGGAAACCTTTCCTCAAGTCGGTAGCGGCCACAATTAAAACTATTGACAGTTTTTTTAGATTAACGCATTATTGTTCCAAGCATTGCTGGTATGATTCTAGTTATCACGATTCAATAAATGTGTGACAAACGTTTTTCCACCACGAAAATTACCATTGCTTCGGAGTTGTGACGCCCCGTTTGGTTCCTTTTCAGGTAATACAAATATCCATCACGGACATCAACGATCTTGGAGCGATAAAACCGCTCCCTCCACCGTTTGCGCGCTCTGTCCAACAAGACAAAATCCACCGGGACCCGAATCCTTTCCTTCACAATCACCTGCAGTATATCTCCGCTCGCGATTCGATCATGTCCGTCATCAGGCCGGCGAATGTGGTCCGACGGCAGGACACAGCGGATCCGCTGATTCGACAGCTGCACCTCCACTAACCGATAAGCATTATGGACCATTCTCAGAAGGTTAAGGGGTCGTGCCGGGAACCATCGAAAGGGTTCCTATGGCGAGAGCTGCAGGACCGCTTCCATGTCGTATGCCTCACAGGACACCGCGGGGCTCATCGCCATATTGAGGTCGGCCATCAGCTCAGTCAAAGCTGTTTCTTCCTTTTGCTGTTGTGGGAGAACTTGTTGATGGGGCTCGGTGACTGGTGTGCCGTTTCCACAGTCGACCAGCACATTATTGCCCTGAATGTCCACGACGTAACCAAAACGCTTGTCACCACAAGCGAAGTTGATGTCCACGGCGTACCCCAGCGTTTAATTGCCGATTTGATCATGATTGTGGACGGATTAGTCAGACACGCAATAAAATAAGCCGATAAATAACAGAAATACAAGTATCAGCAGAGAGGTGGTTATAACAAGCTCATTTTCACAGAGGTGTCCATAATAAGCTAAGAACTGAGTCCAACTGGCGATTGTTTCGGCTAGTAGCAAAGTGCCAAGTGACCTGATTCATAACGATATCACGAGTTAACTACGCAACATGAACGAAACAAGTACGCACGCGGTACAAACTAGAAAATTATCCTTTCTTCCGCTCCCCATTGCTTTAGGTAAATCGAAAATGTTGCACAGGCTATAAAGGGCGGAGCGATAGATCCATCGTCGGCTTTGGGCCATTCAGCAATTTCACCTGCAGGTGGCGGCAGCGGAGGCGTTTTGTTATCTTCGAGGCTTTGAAGAAACTACAGAAGCATTTCAGCAGTGGTCACACTGACCTTTAGTAGCTGGCTGGCTTACTTGTTAGTGGCTAGACTAAGCTAGGCTGGCTTACAAATTCGAAATGGTGCTTCTAAATGCCGACATTAGGAACTCATGTTGTTTCCCCATTGGCCAATATATATCCAGGCTGTTCTATCAAAGCCATATACAACCCGCAGGCAGTTTCTTGTTGAAGCTGGAACTGCAATGAAAAGTTGAAGACAATGGGTCCCCGGTATCCGTTGTGCGGATAACATAACATTGTAAGTATCTGTCTATCAAAATAATCAACAGGTTTTCGATGTGATGTGTCCTAAATATTTATTAACATCTGCCAGTGACCATGACCGCTAATTGTTTCATTACAAAAAAGTGCAAGTTTTCGTTACAACAGGGACGCAGAGCGTGGAATAAGTCTGTATTCTTCAGGTCAGTCAACGATGAGAAACAAATCTGTATGCGTAAGCCATAAAAAATTAATTAAGCGCCGTGAAAGCCTACCAAGGAACATGCATCATGCATCTCAATTTTTGGTTCACAAAAACAGCGAAAACATACAGCAGAACAAGCTTCTACTACAAACCGCATCGAAACTGTACTAAAAAAAGACAGTAGTGATCGTAGTGCACTGACAGTCACGCATATTTCCAATAGTGTTAACGGACCGTGCTATGTACTTTACTCGGCATGACTAACTTCAAAACATTTTTTCTTTTAAATTGCGAAAACATTCTAATCGACCAAATGGAAGAGAAGAGACCATCGGCTGTAGTCAGCGAAACAGAGTTGTTTTGCGTATCCCCCACAAATCGCGATGATTACGCATTTAATCCAACTTTCCGTTTCAGTAATCATGCAGTACTGAAGCTTTTAACACAAGTTCCGCCCTAATCAACAAATAAAGAAATAATAACAATAAAATCATACTAAATAAAATACTAAAAGGTTTTAAAAGTGACCTTATAAAACCCGGCCACAGGAGCCAACCAAAAGGGACCGCGGACGACTTCAAGTCATAGTCAGTCGATATCCTCGAAATTAATGAATTATTCGCCTAGAAAAGGCACATTTTCTCTTTAGAATTACAACTGTTATGAACGCTTATTTTTTGCCACAATTTAAACAATGAACTAAGATTAAAAAAACAGCAGAGAAAAAAGCAAAGTTATTCTGCCGAATGAGTCTGCAAACAATTTAGTTTCCTTGCTCACGATGAACCTGATACGAAGCCCATACACTACGGTTCCTCTTCATCACCTGAACAAGCTCAAAAATCAGCTATGCACCTGCACAAATAAATTGTTGTTCATTATTATGTAGTATGTTCTGTTCTACATCAAAAAATGTTCTAGATGATTCATGAAAACGCTGGAAGCTAGATGAACATTTAAGAACTCGGTTTTTTTAACAATCAAATTTACAAACGAGATTTTTCATTGTACTGGTACATACGAAATGAACGGTTTGCCTGTAAACCCATACACTACGGTTTCGTTCAATTACCAAACCACACCAAATCGCACAGTGATGCAAAAATACCTGCACATCCGCATATATCACTGTTACCATGTTTTACTTACAATACAACGCTAAAGATGAATGCAGTCTGTAAACGGTTTAAAGAGGAAACTTTTGCCAAGTGGCAAACGTATTTTTACCATGTAGGTCGATAAGGTCTTTATTGGTGGAGTATCAAGTACCTATAAACCGATACTTTCTCTGTTCTCAAAACCACATAAAAAGCGCACACAATGATGCAGACACCTGCATATCCAGTAAACGTCTCGCCACTTCATTCTTCCCGACATTCCCTTTCCTTAAATACCCTCGGAATCCAAATCGAGTATCCGCAATAAACTGGGCGACTAATCTTCCAGTTGTGCATAATCTGGGCGCGTTACATGCCTGAAGAGAGATGCGGTTTGAAGCCGGTCTGGTCGGTGATGTTCACCTGCACAAACAGCCGAAAATTAGCTTTTGCTGAGAAATGCGAAGCTTCTACGTATATGTACTGTAGTGTCAGATGAGTACTGTCGGAAATTGCCGCCGCTAACTCGACGTTCTCGAAAATCATCGGATCACACCAAATTTTTTACCCGACTGAGTGATGTAATGAGGCTGCCCGCTTTGAACGTGGTGATGTGATATCTTGCACCTACGGGCCTACAGGCTGTAAATCGTGTCGATAAAAGAACAGCTGACATTGAAAAACTACAGCGATCGTAGTGCAGTGGCAATTAGTCACCTTGTCTAGGTCCAGAAGACTACGACTAAACTAAGACTTACGCATGATGTTATGACTTTCAAAACTTTTTTTCTTAGCAATATCGAATGCGGTTAAATCGACGAAGCGACGAGAAGGTCTTGAGACTCTATGCTCAGGGAAACAGGGGTTTTTCGTGTCGGCTGCCGTTATCGTGCACGCAGTCACAACGATTACTCTATTTTCGTAGATTACCGGAAAAAATAAAAAGGATTAATAAATAATAATCCAACAGAATGATAAAATTTAAATAAAAAATAGAACTGACCACGTCTGCAGAATCGAACCAGACGACGGAAACGTGACCGTATTATTACCAGGATTAGCCAGCATGGCCAACACCGGCTCAGAACTGGGTCGCAAAATATCCCAGTAATTTCAAAAGATCATACTCCCGCAAACCGGCCAGTGAATTAGTCTATGTACTGGAAAAATTACACTTTCATATTTTCAGCCATATGATTATTTGAATGCTGTTTTTTGTGGCACGAGATGAATAACTAATTTAATTGGACATTTAAATGACGAACCAAAATTATAAAAATGTGAGAAAAAGGGAACTGTTTCTGCCGAATAAGTCTCCAAACAGTTTTAGCGTTCTTAATAATTTTGACCTTGTAAAATGATCACTGCACGATTACACACTACGGTTCCTCATAATCGCTGAGCATCAAAAACATCTGAATGTTATATATACGTTGGGTGCACTGAAATTAAATTCAAGCCGCAGTTTGTTTTACAATAATTCTGCAGTAATCTATTTTTCCATATCAAAATTGCACACTATTTTAACTGAAGATTGAAAATGGCAGAAAGCGAACATTTTGTACTCGATGCCAAAATACTTAGATTTTCAGATTAGAGATATACAGTTTAGAGATGTACTGTACATACTTACATATTATACGTTAGCAGCATTACGATGCACAGATGTCGCTAATTATTCTGAAATATAACACCATGTTTCAATGGTTTTAGCTTCTGGAAACAAAAAGGAAAACGACAGGTTCGCAGCTAGGCATCGTAATGATAGTATGCGATATACAGCGGACCTCCGAAAGTAACACTAGAACCATGAGGTCATGAAACGATTCACATATATACACGAGCAGTACAAGGCACTCCATGTAAAATAAAAAAACTGCACAGTTCAGGTTTCCCAACATACTCTACTCCCGAGCGAGCAGGTATAAAAAGATACCGTCACATGGATCCAAAAGTACTTTTTCATTCGGCATCAGGTTCTACATCATCATGTGGTTCCCCATAATCATCCATGTGCTCAGTCGGGGATTGATCAGGATCAGATTCATCCTTATCCGAGCCGTGACAATCGGTTAGAATGTAGTTCAGCATGAACAGCGTCATTTTGTTCAGGTTCTCCACACGGACGGCCGACCAGTTCACGGGTTCTTCGAACTTTCGAAGCGGTAGGTGTTGATTGCGCGGGTCCGATGTTTCGAATCCATACAGCATCTAGAAAGTTATTAAATTGCATGCGTATGAATGTGGCTAACAATTAAGGGATTGGCTATGGTAGTCCGATCCTGATTACCCGGACTTAGTGTCACGTTCACCTTATTTACATGGGCTCACTGTGTGTGCGCAACAAGCGACTATAATAATTTTTATCAAAGCGTAAGCGACATTTCACACATAAACATTTAAGTAAACACATAAACTGCGGCCCTACCATGCCAACACGTGCCCGCTTTTCCCGTTCCTCTGTGGACTGACAGTCCTCCTTGCCGGCCTTGTGCAGAGCATCCGCAATGAGCAACCTCGATGCATCACTAACCACGGGACAGTACGGCTCCATAGCATTCCACAGATCGGCCGCGCATCCTGACGACTGTAGATTAATTCGCGCAGACACCCCCTTGATATCCAGGATCTCTGGTAGACCGAACGCATACCGACGGTTCCCGGTGAATGCGAAGGAGCAATTGACGTTCTTGATAGTGACGTTATCGAGTACCAGCCACTGGCAGACGCGCCTCAGCGTCGGATGGATCCCGAAAATATTGGTCAATTGCCGACTGTCGTCATGGCCGGCCACGCCTGCCTTGATGTGCGCCTCTTCAGAGAAACAGTCGAAATCCTCTTCCATACCAGCCAGTACCACCTCTGGTACTCGCCGAATCGCCGCGAAGTCCGTCAGCTGATCCAACGTGCCCAGTACCTATCCACAGCATGTCAACGTCATTAAATTTTTGTAATTAGCAAAAACGGACACATCTACACTTTAAAGTATCGAGTGCTATAGTAGTGTCCCACTGTTTTCTCACAGTACACACTGCAGCAATTATCACTGTCTAGAACAGTTACTGATAAAACTACCGTAAAGGCAGCGTAGTTATCCTACGACAGTCCTTTTGGTTAGTTAGCACAAAAACAGAGGTTTTTCGATTATCTGTACCTGCCACATTTGAAATCCAGTAAGGACCAACTTTTTGGTATCCGGTCTCAGGCAATGGAAAAGACATGCAGCCACCCTTCGCCCACGATCCACATCACCTGCCACACGGAAGCGCTCCAGTCCAAACTCCTTCGAGCAGTCGATACGGACCACAGTGACAATCTCCGGCAGATGGAGCCACATGTTCCATTGTTTGCAGACGCGCCGTGCAGAGGCTTGGTGTTCCGTGTCCAACAGCTTGAAAATCTTGAGCATCACTTCAGCGGGTAATATCTCATGGATGCTGGGCAAACTGGCCGGCTCATTGACCATCACAATGTCGGACAGCGTCGGCGCCTCCGATTTGCTGCAGTCCGTTGCTTCTTCAAAGAACTTTTTCTGAAACAGGTGAAAACACTTTGAAACACACTGCGTTATAGATAAACAGGATTTTAATGCTTAGCGCTATTTTAAATCAAACGAGTTTTCACGAGGCAGTTTAACGGAAGTTTAGATATATGTGCAAGTACTTACAGCTGGTATAGCCGTACAAGATACTGACGGCTTTTCACACACTTTAACCGGGAACGAAGATGTTGCGCAAATTTTAACAACTAATACAGAATTTCTAATAAATGATTACATATGAATACTTATGCCGAAGTTCGAGCTTAACGTAGATCTCTTGATTTATTATGTCTAATGTAGAAAACAGCTCGGAAGTTTGTACCATGAAATATTTCAAACTGCGAAGCAATCTGGGTCGAATGACATCAGCGCCAATCTCATAACCAAGCCTGTTTAATTAGCCTAAAATCCTTTTCATACAGTCGGTAGCGACTGTATTAAAGAAATTATTTTCTAAGGATTTTTCAAATTATTTTCTAAGAACTTTTTCAAGCAGTATGCTATTATTGGTATTATTTGAGACTTAGACACCTAGTTTTCAATAATACTATCAGCGGTAAACCGACCTTCATCACGAAAACTTACCATTGCTTCGGACTCGTCACGCGGCCACCTGTCCTTCCCTTTTAGATAGTACAGATATTCATCACGGACATCAACGATCTTATAGCGATAAAACCCCTTCCTCCACAGTCTGTGTGCTCTCTCCGACAAGACAAAACCCGCCGGAACTTGAACCCTTTCCTTGGCAATATCTGGCAGTATATTTCCGCCCTTGATTCGACAATCAGGCTGGCGAATGTGATCCGACGGAAGGACACAGCGGATCCGCTCATTCGACAGCTGCACCTCCACTAAACGATAATCGGGATGTAACAGCCGCAATGGTCGTGCCGGGAACCAGCGAAAGGGTTCTTGGGGTGAGAGCTGCAGGACCGCCTCCATATCGAATGCATTCCAGGAATCCGGCTGGCCGCGGTTCGTGTAGTCACGGTACAGGCCCGCTAGCAGCGCATGGTAAGCTGCTTCTTTGTCTGGCGGTGGGAGAACTTGTTGACAGGACACGGTGAGTGGTGTCCCGTTTCCACAGTCTACCACCACATTATTACCCTGAATGTCCACGACATAACCGAAACGCTTGTCCCCACGAGCGA
>JAQGAU010001801.1:0-17668 GCA_034698045.1 Paramacrobiotus richtersi | reverse complement strand
AGTCTCGAGCAATCATTTCCAAAACAAGAATGTAAAACCCTGTAAAAAGCGGAAAACTGCGAATAAGAATACTCATAACATTAATATCGCAGACTTATTGGTCCAACTGTCTTACGGGATATCACAAGGATAATGGCCACAATAAACACCAGAAGATTAATTAATCCAAAAAATATCTCCGTTCCTGAGATGCATTTCAGTCGGGATAATGAGTCCAGCCGATGACCATTGACGACGTCCATTGTATCTGCCGGTGGAAGGAACAGACAAAGCATCCATAAAACTCAACAAAAATTTCCGAGTACCCTTCCACCGCGTCGAATTTCACAACCCTGGTTCTGTCACGCATATGCTGCCGCAAAGTGATCTACAAGCCGGAATGTACAGCAATCGCATCGAGTTAATTGCGTAAGTGTATGGACTATTTTTGTAGCTCCAGGGTATCTTTAATGCACGTGCAAAGCCGCGCTGGAGATGAGTGAGCTTTTTGTCACTAAAAAAACTCGTCTGGACAGCTAAAAGACAGCCGGCTGCGAAGGCCTGCTAAATTAATGATAAGCTGTGGCATTTCTGCGCTCTGGAACGTTACCGATTCAGACAGCAATCGGTATAAGCACGCGTAAACATAGCAGTTATATTGGGCCAATTCTGGCATTTGGATCGCTACTTTCTGGTCTAGATCTGTGGATAATCTTGGCCTTTCCATCTTGTAAGAAGCATCGTTACTGTTGGATATATACTTCTATCTGTCAGAATAATGTTTTGTTTCACATAGATATACGCATCTAGTCTCTGCAGCCAAAAACTGAACGCAGTTGAAAATCCAAGAGAAACGTGAACCGGAAACGGTAATAACGGTACACTTGCAAACGACTGCACAATCGTGATAAATTTGCGACTGTTAACGTACAACAGATACTTGAAGCATAAGTGCTTTTGTTTACTGTATCGATCGCAACTCTGGTGAATGTCTATAGCTCCGAAAAATTATTTTTTTCAAATCGAGCTAGCTGCTAGCTCCAGTCTCAGAAACATTTCCTCGGCTTTAATAAGGTAACTGTTATTAAAAGATTAGTCGGACTTCCGTTGTATATATACATATATACAATAAAATTAATATAAAATCAAATAATCGAACTTTTTGTTGTGTTCAATTCTATACAATAAATACTAATTTGCAATACCGGTTTATCATCTTATTTGTATTTGATAGAGCGTCGTCAGCTGGATTTAGCTACACTATTCAATACAAAAACGTTAATGACAAGAGCGCGATTGGACAAATGGACCATGCACGATGTTGAGTTTTATTGTCATATGGAATGAAGTTCAATGTAAAAAATGCCAAGGTCATACGTACACGGAAAATGCCGCTGATAAAATGAGCAACAAATGCGGTCAAATCGGCCATTTCAAACATGCTGCTTGATAGGATGATACTCTCCGTAGACAGGCAGTCCCTTTGTATATGTCCCGCCCGTCGACGGCAACAGGCTGTCATTATGGGAACTCCTATGCGACATGGACAGAATTGACGCATTCCTTCGGCTGATCTTGGCGGCCATGCCGGTTAAAACAGCAAATAACAGAAAAAACAATCCAGTCACTACTAGAACCACCACCACCGTGACTGTAAATGTCCAACTAGCGGTTCTCATGAGACCATCATTGTGAGCGTTCGAATCTGTGAACGTGGACTTATCCAGGAAGCCTAACGGCCTGCCTATGTGATGTGTGGTTTGCTCCCAGACAGTATGGATGTAGTGGGAAGCCACTGCGATCAAAATTCCGGAAACGATAACCAGCAATAGGAAGATGCTGTAGATGATGCAGAGTACTATATTCAGACCGGCTAAGATGGAAAAGGATGTAGAGGACGCAGTGTCTTGTCGGTCTCGGTTGACAAGGTGGACACCGAAACAGCCGGTGGAAAAGAGGAGAAAGTAAAATGCAGCGTTAAGCATTATAGACTCCAGGACCATGTGAAATGGCCCGTGGATGGGGAAACTGGAAAGGAAATTCAAGTCTTTTTGTTGGTTAAAGTAAACTTACAAGATCTAGAAACGCGCTGGACATATTTTACAGCAATATGTGCATGATATCATAGTTTACACAGGAAAACGCAAATCAATAAAGTCTAAGAAAGGCAATTCTAAAACAAGAACTAGCAGTACCTTGAAGATCGGAAAATGCGAAATACAGGTTAAACAGTCCCCAGAAAAATTCCGTCCTCAAAAATGCATTGTATCATTTGTACATATATTTGTGGTATGTACTGATAATATACACGTACAGTAAGCTGCCTGTACTGATATAGTTACATGCATAGCCAAACAATTAAATGCTCTGTAATTTGTTGCTGCGGTTTTGCAAATAAAGTTTTCCTTATAAAAAAAATTTATTAAATGCCAGCAAACAATTGAGTGCTGGCCTACACACGCATGGAGCTGCTCTAACTAAATGCATAACATTAATATCGCAGACTTGTTGATCCAACCGTTAACTTACCGGCTATCACAAGGATAATGGCAACAACGAACAACAGAAGATTAATTAATCCAAAAAATATTTCCGTCCCTGAAATGCATTTCAGTCGGGGTAGTGATTCCAGCCGATGACCTTTGATAACGTCCATTATATTTTCCGGTGGAAGGAGCAGACAGTGAGTCCACAAAGCCAAATAAAAATGTATACCTACACTTCCACCGCGTCGAATTTCACAACAGTGGTTCCATCACCCTTGAGCACCGAAAAATTCGATTCAAGGTAGTCTCCCACGAGTTAACTGCGAAGTACAGACATGTAAAGTTTGTACATGTACTGCATAAAGCACTATTTCTGTAGCTGCAGGGTTTCTTTAATGCACGTGCAAAGCGGCGATGAAAATGAGTATAAAGCTTTTTGTCGTTAGAAAAACTAGTCTGGAAAGGTAAAAGACTACCGGCCGCGAAAATCAGTATAATGAGCACCGGTGACATTTCTGCGCTGCGGAACGTTACCAATCCAGACACCACGCGATGAGCGTGTAGACAAACATGGCAGTTACGGTCTATTGGGCCAACTCCATCATTTGGTCATTCTCATTGGTCATTTGGGTCGCTATACTTTCTGTCTGCGGATAATTTCGGTGCATCTTGACCTTTCCTTCCTCTAGAACATCGTTACCGTTTGATATTTTTGGGGCACTTTTTGTCAGATTTAATCTGCGAATTTTTCATGCGCAGTGTTTTATGCATTAAATGGCAGCTGAAAATTTTAAGCGGAAAAATGTTTCCGACGCAAGTACAGAGGACGCGGGAAATTCAATGTTATTCTAACTGTTAAAGTTCATTAGATATCAGGAGCATAACTGCTTGGATTTAAGGTATCGATCGTATGATTAATGCACGTTTACATTAACGTATTAGCAAACCACAGGAAATCGCTGACTACGTTGTTTTGAAATGAAAACATGACCATCAAACAGCTGTACCCTACAGCAGGGTCTTGTACAGCTCCCAGAGATTGCATTTCCGGTTTTGAGTACAAACGAAGCCTAGTGCAGTTTTGTACCAGCAGGCATGCTGCGAAATACAGTTGTGCATGTGTTTTCATCGGCTAATCTACAGCCAGGTTTGTGTTAGATATCTCGTCAGGTACAGACCGTACAGTAGTGTCTGGTTGTGCTGCAGTCATAGCCAGTGCTTTTAAAACATTTACTGTTTACGGTATTTGGATACGTGAGCACATGTTGTGAACCTTCGTGGAGCTAATAGTAAGTTCAAAATTTATACAGTGCGTCGAAAATTACTTAAATATTGTACATACACAGATACTCGTACCGTGAGATACGAACGACTACTGTAAAGTTATCACACAAACAACAGATCTATGGACCTAGATAAACTTTGTACTTAATCGTTCCTACACTGCAATTATGCATGGTTCGCATTCACATTCACGCGAATAGGTTCTTTACTTGTGTGTTATTTCCTAACTGGTATACCGCTTTTTCGACAGAAATAATCCTGTCTGCGTTATCCGGAAAAGCGGAACAGAACTTACAGAAGGACCTGCACAATGTCCGTACAATCCAAAACCGCCATTGACTCAGTGCATTCAGCGATTTTCGATCATATGCCGGTCGGTCTGCGGGTTTATTTTTATAACGAAAGCTCCCTGATACAAAAAGCCAAACCATACTTTACTGTGCTTGGAGGAGTCGCTGCAGCTTACTTCGCATTTAAAGGGGCGATCTGGCTCGGGAAGACTGTACGAAATCTCTTCCGTTTGCATTTGGTCAACTATTACTAATACGTTAATATGCTCATACGGCAGGTGGTAACATACGGTCTTGCTGCTCCGTTGCAACTAGGAGCGGATCTGAAACGATCTGGGGACTGGGCCGGTAACTTCTTATTTGAACTTTTTCAGTTTTCAGGAAAGTTTTAATTCGCTGAATTTGCAGTTGTAACTGGGGCAAACGAAGGATTCGGCAAGGAGTACGCCTTTCAGGTGAGCAGAGCTGGTGGAGAAGAAAGAAGATATTTGCCTCCTTTTTACGGTTTTGTTATCGATTTAAATACAGTGTATCATAATTCATGTGCAATTTTCTTCCATAACAGCGGGACAGTATTACTTTGGTAGTACGCTCTGTAATGCAATTTTGAAGTATTTCTGCATTTGCTTCCTCGTACTTCATACATTCCGAGCTGTCAGTAGTCTGCAAATCACATACTTACTTTATAGTTGGCTGCAAAAGGATTGAATCTCATCCTAATTGCGCGCAGACTTGATAAAACCGAAGCTGTTGCCGAAGAGCTGCGTGAGTTATTTTTACAAAGATGGCTGTTTTCTAACTGTTAGTTCTTTTAATTCTTTTCGACTTTTTAATTAAGGAAATAAATATGGAATCCAAACAAGAGTAATTTCCCTTGATATTGGCCAAATGGGTCCTGACGACGTTGTGCAGCTGCGAACGGACTTGCAAAATCTGGATATCGGATTACTAGGTTACCACTTCTTGTAAATTGCGTCCGTGTTTGTAGCCATACACTCTTTGTTTTCACAGTTAATTCTGCCGGTATTAACAGCGGATATGGAAAATTTTTGGTTACGGGATCGGAACAAGTGAGACTTTCAAATTTCATGGCATGCGAACACCAACTTGACCCTTATTGCCAAGTGTTTTGTTCGTTTTTTAGGACTTGTCCAATGTTGTTAATCTGAACGCCCGTGGGAGCATGCTGGTAAGTGAGACTGCAACTGCAATATAGTACGTTTAGAATATGTGAAAGTCTGATCAAATACTTGTTACAAGATGTGCCGTGCTATAATGCCGCTAATGCTGGCAAACAAGAAGAAAGGTCAGCAGCGCTACATCATGAACGTGGGTGCGCATTTGGGAGTCACACCTGTGGCAGCACCTGGAGTAACTGTTTATGCAGCCACGAAAGCATTCCTGCATTCATTCTCCGTAGCACTGGATTATGAGTACGCTGAAGAAGGCATTTCTGTTCAGGTACGAGAAATATGCAGTAGTACCGGACCTACCGGTGTAGTACATGTTTGCCTTTACTGTGTATCGTTAATCTGGTTGCGTACCATTATTGCCAACAGTCCGTTTATGTCATACTGTTAGAGCTATCTCCCTGGAGCAACAGATACGAAGATGATGCCCGAAAAGAGTTACATGGTATCCATGCCGTCTGAAGCCATAGCTGCTTCGTTAGCGCATCTTGGCCTGCGTTCTGTGACCAATGGGCACTGGAAGCATGCCTTCATGGTAAGTCGCCACCACACTCAGCTATCATCTGCGACCGCTCTTGTTCAGTCTTTGGGTTTGTTAGGCTTGGGTTCATTCGTGGAAAAAAGTGAATGAAATGTATGTCCCGCATCCCTGAGCTGAACAAGGATTTGTCGTCGTTACGCAACTTCTGCGGATTATGGATAAACGACAGCTGAGGCATATCAAACTTGACAAGAACTTCCATGCTGATTGGACAGACTGTGGTTCTTCATGTTTTAAGGAGAGGAATTTTGTGTTCTTGTTTGGTAACAGACTGTTACTGTCCTTGCGCCTCTCATCACATTTTTTTCGGACTCTTGTTGTGTATGGTAATCTGATTGGTGAACTTCAGTCTAAAAACAATAAATCACATGCCGTGTTGGTATGTACAACGAATTCTAGCCTATCCACAAAGGTCGAAAGAGTCAATCGCTTCGGTTTGTAGTTCTGTCAAACTTTTTTCGACGCACTTGAATTATTTCTTCTTCGGGCCGTTAATTACTGAAGTTATTCAATTTTTAAGCTGAAGCTGCCCTGCGTTTTCTTATCTTAGCGGTCTGTTGGACTGGGTGACTATGACCACTATTGAAGGTCACGCTTGGGTTTCCGCTAGATTCGAGATTTGTTTCACGACATCATGTGGTTCAAGACATACTGGAAAACATTTGAAAACCCTAGATTCCGGGCAGACTGTGGTAATTATGTAATTTGTGTTAAAAATTAGCCGGACTTTTTTCTGTATTTCTATGCAATAAATGCACAGCTTAATTATCAGTTTATCGTCTTATTTGGAGTACTTCAACTATTTGAAGTGTACTAAGTTTTGATAAAGCGTCGTAAAATTGGCTGTACAAATGCAAAACCAAGGCTAAATGTTTTTAGTATCGAGAATTCAGTTGTGCAGTGTTGCTATAATCATTATTGAACGTAGGTGCCAATCTACTACCACAGTACCTATAGGCTTTCTATGAGTGTCATCCCCCTGCTACTACTGCACTGTATATACCGTACAAACATACCGAGAAGCGCTCTACAGCGCAACTGAATTCCCTCTTCGTTCGGATAAGCAGTGCTACCGGTTCCTGTACCGTAAAAGCATCACTAACAAGTTTTTAGCTTTCTTCCGGTATAAGTAACCGAAGCATAAAAATACAGACGCGCTGATTTTACGCTGTATATACAAATCATGTAAGATGATAAAGTTAGATAAACCGATAAGCTGTGCAAGCACTTTTTCTGCTACCTTCCAGCGATGTGTCAGTCTGATCAGAAAACCGGTTACTTTCACTGCTGTTTCGCCCGTGAAAATTACCAGGCCGTAAATCACAATATTTGTGTTGGGGTTTTTCTCATAGAATTCTGTCCAAGAACTAAAAATCAGAAAAATGCCCATCGCACGAAGCAGCCTTGATGCTGTGCACGAAGCCATTTTCGACCACATGCCAGCCGGATGGAGGGTGCATTTCTACCAACAAGACGCTCTGATTCAGAAAGCTAAACCGTTTTTCGCTGTATTTGGAGGAACCATTGCAGCGTACCTGGCTGTAAAATGGACTTTGTCTCTTGGGAAAGCTGTAAGCGAAATTGTACATTATCTAGTTTTTGGCGATTGGCGAGTGTTCAGTTGACACATCTATAACATCTATAATTCACTGGTGTGTTACAGTTCACAACGTACTGCTTAGCTGTGCCACTGAAACTGGGAGCGGACGTGCGGAAAGCTGGAGACTGGGCTGGTACGTTGTTCTACATAAACCATCATTATACAGATTACAGACTGTACTAGCGATTGCATACAGTTACAAGTTATTGTGCTCGTCTAAAAACCTTTTTTTCGTGCCACATTCAGTCATCGGGGGCGCAAATGACGGAATTGGCAAGGAATATGCATTCCAGGTGAGTGTCACGTTTCCGCAAACATGATATGCACTGACGGTACGTTTTTTTTATGTGTAGTTCTGCTGTTTTTTTAGTTGGCTGAAAAAGGTCTAAATATCGTTCTGATTGCGCGAAACGCCGCAAAAACGGAGGCGGTTGCACGCGAATTGGGTAAGGTGATTGTTACGATTATGGGTCGTGATGATTATCGTTCGAAAAGTTCTTAGAGTTAACGAAGCATATTTATTAACAGATGCGAAGTACGGTGTTAAAACGATCGTCCTGTCAATGGATATCGGTAAACTGGACCCGGCTGGTGTCGAAAAACTCCGAAGGGATCTACAAGATCTCGATATCGCCATCCTTAGTAAGCATAACTAGGTGTCACCAACAAACTCGAGCTATATTAGTCGAGTAGTCAGATTTTGACGTGTGGATCATCGTAGTCAACGCTGCCGCCTTTACCACAAGTTTTGGAAAGTTCCTGGTCAGCGGATCCGAACAAGTACAAAAAAAGCTCAACAACCTTAAACACAAACGATTAAGCTGTCTAATAACGACACCTTGCAGGAGATTATGAATATTGTTGACCTTAACGCCCGCGGTACCATGTTGGTAAACTAAATCACATACTCTTCAAAACGGTACACGTTTAACTCAGTATTCTGTTTTTCCAGATGTGCCGTGCGATTATGCCGTTGATGCTTGCCAATAAAAAAGAAGACCAAAAGCGCTATGTAATTAACGTAGGCGCCATTTTGGGCTCAGTCAACCCATCACCGGGGCGAATGGTGTATGGAGCGACCAAAGCCTTTTTGGACTCTTTCTCCATCGCGCTGAACCACGAATATAACGATGAGGGTATCGAAGTGCAGGTAGGAGCGTCATATTTACCGTGCACATAGAAAACATAGACTTCGTCCTGTAGAGTTACCATCCCGGAGCAACGCTGACACAGATGACGCCGCCAGATTTAAGGAGTAGTTTTTGGATGGTCGAGCCGTCCCAAGGAGTTGCCGCCTCGTTAGCGCATCTGGGCTTACAAACTCGAACGTTTGGTTATTGGAAGCATGCCGCTACGGTAACGTATCATTCTGTTCATTCAAGTTTTCTTGGAATTTTGCCTCATGTTGGATCTGTAAGCTTGTACATGTTTTAGGCTTGGTGTGCCTCATGGAAAAAGGTCAACGAAATATATACTCCACATGTTTAGATTCCACGACATTCTACATATTTAGAATGTGAACCTACTTTGGTAAGAATGTCAATCCTAAAAGAATGGCTTTTCGTTCTCGCGGTGTATCAACTCGTATCATCCCACACTGGAGTTACCATATTCCGTAGAGCGTTTTTTATACAGTGCTACTGTAATTGTTAAAGTACCAGCTGAGTTCTCTGTTTCTCGATTTGAGGGTCAGTGGGTTGCTTTGCGCGTTGAGTTTAGAAGTTCTAACGACTGTTTGCGAATTCTTAGCCAGAATTTAATTTCGATAACTGTGGAATGTGGTTTACAGTAGGGTGAACATCAAAACTGTTATCCAGCAGAACTGAAAACCACTAATATCCGTTAATCAAAATCAAGAATTTTTCTACAAATTGTATTAATTAACCATGGGCGTCGAGTGAGCGTACGGTATACTGTCGCCCGTGACATTAAATGGACAAGCTTTACCAATGGACGGAGTGGCTGTTTTGCCGCAGTCTTACAATTAGTTCAAAATAATAATGCGCTGTCAAGAACGTCGATCAACAACTCAAACAAAAGTGTGGAAAGTAATTGCCACCTGTAGCGTGGCTCGGGTTTGTTTGGACTTAAAACATGTCAGTCAGCCGCCACTGATGCTGGCAAACACAAGAACAAATGAACGTGGGTACGCATTTGGGACTTGGTAGTCACACCTGTAGCGGCACCGGGTGTAACTGTTTCTGCAGTCACGAAAGCATTCTGGAAACTAGGTAATTCTCCGTGACGGTGGACCATGAATATGCCCGGCATTTCTATTCAGGTCTGCGTTTCATAAAATTAATATATCAAGCATAGTGCAATATGTACGTACATGCATATACCTTGTATCGCACATTTGGAATTTAAGCGTAAGTGATTATAATTATTACCAGCATAATAGCACTCCATTTTTTTTTTTTTCAGGGTAAAATTTTTTATTCCGTAAATGTCAGAGAGCAATACAAATTCACTAAATCTACAGCATAAACACGTCGTCGAAACCAGCAGTATCTGGAACTGTTCCCATTACACACAGTGCATTTCCTCGTTGCATTAAGATGGACAATCTCTGTTTAAAAAACTCTTTAGACCGCGATTCTCCGGTGGCAGACAGGTCTTTTCCTAGTTTGTCAACGAGCTTTTTCGTACTAACGCCCCACGTTCCGTAGATTTCGAAAGCAGCTGGTGCGAAAACGTAGCGACTTTCCAGAAATGCATACTTCCGGTACTTCCTCTGTTCGGCCATTTCAGCGGCCGCGCCGGCATTTTGGCAAGAACGGTCGACATATGAACTGCACAGAGTGTCGATGCAGGTCACATCGATCGAGAGTGGTTTTCCTCGTCCGAATAACTTGTTTGTTCTGTGAAGTGCTACTCTTTGCTTAATAATTAAAAGAAATAAATATGAACTAGATCATTTCTTTTATACTTTTCGAAAACTTGAGAGAAGTGTTCTTTTACTATTAGAAAACGATCTGTTCGGTTAGTTTTGTAAAATTTTAAAGTTTGCACGGAAAGTCAAAAAATTTTACCAGATCTGTACCATTTTTTCAAATCTTAATGCTGCACATCTAATGACTACCACATACTACATAGCTAAATAGCGTGGTAAAGCACGCGTTATAGGCGCGTGGCACAGTGGTTAGCCGTATAGCCAACTACCAAGAGGACCGCGGATCGATTCCCCCTCTCGACGAAGGCGAAAAATAGAAAAAAGCGCCCAGCAACTGGTTAACCATGGGCCAGCGCGTGGTGGGGCACAGTGGACCAGGCAGCCTACCATCCTACCATCCTACCAGCCTACCAGCCTACCAGCAAGCACTCCATTTGTTCTTTATTGGTACAGCTAAGTATCTTTCCGGAGCGACTGATATGATGTCTGAAAAGAGTTACATGGTGTTATTGCCGTCTGAGGCCTGCATAGCTGCTTCATTAGCGCATCTTGGTCTATGTTCTGTGACCAATGGGCACTGGAAGCATGCCGCTATGGTAACTTGACCATCGTAGTGATCGTACTTGTCTTCAGTCGAAGCCACTCGCTAATAATAATAGTGCATTACAATAGTGCATTAGTGAGAACAATAGTGCATTGTTTCTATTTCTTTCAACAATTTTTTCAGTTTTAGCATAGTACGACTGAATCAAGAGACAGGGCATCTCTTTATTTATAACTTCAGTTGTACTATGGTTTTAGCTTTGCTAGGCTTGGGTTCGTTCGCGGAAAAGGGTGAATGAATTGGATGTCCCGCATCCATGAGCTGAACTTGTCGTCGTTACTGTAACATGGGGATTGTCGGTACTTTTTGACGGCAGTCACAAGAACGTCCATGATACACCATGTTGGTTGGACTGTCTGCGGTCTTGATGGCGGAATTTGTATGCTTTATTTGGTAACTGGTCACGCATCTTTTGCAATTCTTTCTAGAATCGTATTATTGTGTATGGTGACTGATGTGATGACCGTTAGCATCAGACATGAAAGGTGAACTGCTACCGCGGCCGGTTGCTACCATACAATCAAATTTTTAACTCCTTACTTGTACCGCGTGAAGTTGCCGTGAACCATATATATAACAGTGCAAGTACAGATACGCTGATTTTACGACGCTGCGTACAAACAAGATAAACCGATAAGCTGTGCAAGCACTTTTTCTGCCTTTAAGCGATGTATGGTCGGTAAACCGGTTACTTTCACTGTTGCAGCGCCCGTGCAAACTGCAAATTAACAGGCCGTAAATCACAATACTTGTGTTGGGGTTTTTCTGATAGATTTAACCAAGAACTGTGACTCTACAAAATGTCGTTCGCACGAAACAGCCTTGATGCTCTGCACGAAGCCATTTTCGACCACATGCCTCCCGGATGGCGGATTCATTTCTACCATCAAGATGCTCTGATTCAGAAAGCTAAACCGTTCTTTACTGTTTTTGGAGGAACCCTTGGCCTGTATCTGGCTGCAAAATGGACTCTCTCGCTTGGAAAAGCTGTAAGCAAGATTGGAATTTATCTAGTTTGTGGCGATTCGGGAGTGGTCAGTTGACGCATCCTGTAACTGCATATTTGCATTGGTGTGTTGCAGTTCACAACGTACTGCTTAGCTGTACCACTGAAACTGGGAGCGGACCTGCGCAAAGCTGGAGAATGGGCTGGTATGTTATCTTACATCAACGTTTGCTGTAACAATGACTGCATACAATTGAATATGCTTCAGCTTTTTTTTATGCCACTTTTAGTCATAGGAGGCGCAAACGACGGAATTGGCAAGGAATACGCATTTCAGGTGAGTACCACTTTTCCAAACTTTTCCAAACATGGCACTACTGGCGATATGTTTATTTCCTAGTCTGTATGTGTTTTACTTTTTTAGTTGGCTGAAAAAGGTCTAAATGTCGTTCTGATTGCCCGGAATACCGTAAAATCAGAGGCGGTTGCACGCGAATTGGGTAGGACCGTGAAGATGACATGTTGAAAGTTTTTCGGTTCATAAAATACGTTTGTTCCCAGATGCGAAGTACGGTGTTAAAACGATCGTCATGTCTCTCGATATTGGTAAACTGGATCCAGCTGGTGTTGAAAAAGTCCGCAGGGACTTACAAGATCTGGATATTGCCATCTTGGGTAAGCCTAATTAGATGTATCCTACTAATACTCCAACTGTATTCTAATTGTTTGTATCATCTTAGTCAACGCTGCCGCCGTTCCCACAAGTTTTGGAAAGTTCCTGGTCAGCGGATCCGATCAAGTATGCAACTTAAATGCTTCGGCAGCTTCACATACAAACGACTATAATCAAACTTATCTTTACAGGATGTTATGGATATTGTCAACCTTAACGCGCGCGGTACCATGTTGGTAAACTCCATTGATTCTGCAACACATAAAACTGTGCTGGTCTAACTCAGTATTCTTAACTCTATCTTCAGATGTGCCGTGCGATTATGCCTCTAATGCTGGCTAACAAAAAGGACGGCCAAAAGCGCTATGTAATCAACGTAGGCGCCATTTTGGGGTCAGTTAACCCAGCACCGGGACAAATGGTGTATGCATCAACCAAAGCATTCCTGGATTCTTTCTCGATTGCACTGAACTACGAGTACAGTGATGAGGGTATCGAAGTGCAGGTAGAAGACCGTACATTTCCCATTAATTATGGAAAATGTGATCCGACTTTTTGTTCTCTTCAGAGTTACCTTCCGGGTGCAACGCTGACGCCGATGATGCCGGAAGATTTAGCGAAAAACTTCTGGGTTGTAAAGCCGTCTGAAGGAGTCTCCGCCTCGTTGGCACATCTGGGATTGCAAACCCGAACGTTCGGTTACTGGAAGCATGCCGCTACGGTAACGTATCTGTTCATTGAAGTTTTCTTGGAAGTTAACCACATATTGGGTTTATAAGTTTGTACGTGTTGTAGGCTTGGTGGACCTCATGGAAAAGGGTCAATGAAATCTACATTCCACATGTTTAGAATGTGAACCTACTCTGACAAGAATCAGGAAGAATGCCTACACTGAAAGAGTGATTTTTCGTGCAGTGTTTTTATACGGTGCTAAATGTAAAAGTGCCAGCTGGGTTTTATGTTTGTTGGTTTGCGGGTTTTGGGGTTGTTTTGGTGGCTGTATTTATAAGTCTAACGACTACTTGCAAATTATTAAATAAAATTTAATTTCGAGAACTGTGGACTGTGGTTTACAGGTTTACAGTAGGGTGAACTTTTATCAAACAGCACCGAAAACTTCTAATATCCGTTAATCAAAATCAAAAGATTATTTCTACAAATTGTCGCAGCAAGTCCCGTCAGAACAGTCAGCGACCCAAAAAACAGGCCAATCAGAAAGTAGGCCGACAAAATCACCACAAGACCAGGCGCGTCCAGTGCGCGTACGTATACACTGTCACTAGTGGCATTAAATGGACTAGGGGCATCCATTGAGCGTACTTGTATACTTGTGACATTCAATGGAGTTGGTAAATCCGCACCCAGCCAAAAATGTCCGGGATCGCTTAGGACGTAATCCTGTAGCGCTCCTGTCAATATCGCGTTGAATATGAGAAGAATGAACATCACTCCCGATACAACACAAATCAACAAATTTAGGCCGGCCAACGCCAGGAAGGATCGTTTGGATGTGACGCCTTGGCGAGCGGTGCGCGACACAAAAAGTCCCCAACCTCCGGCGTAGAGCAGGAGAACGTCAAAGGATACGCGGGCGACCAGTGGCCACGACCACGACCATGAATACCGATCGCCGATAACTAGAGACAAAAAAACCAACTCCTGATTAACGGCATTAATGAATCAGAATGCATGCATGCTTTTGCAACCACCAGTTTTGACGGCCGTAGTGTACAAAAAAATAGGCACGGTCAACCAACAATAATTCTTCGTATACGTACATGTGGATTTAAACTTTCCCGCAAAGAAAAGTATCAGGAAATTTCCGCACGCCATTACGATTTCCGCTAAAGATATGAATCGAAGACGATTCAAAGCTTCCATCTGGATGCTCGTTTGTCGAAATAAATAGTCCATCTTGCAGACAAATGGGTAAGAGGCGAGTTCTGACAATGGTAAGGATGTAAACTAAATCCCAGTCCACACGGCAGATACTGCAGCTGCACGTCGGTCTTATTAAAAATTTCAGTCCAAAAACTGTGCCATATAACTTTTGTAGCGCACAACAGGCTTTAAATTTGACGATGAATTCAGCAGAAAGACCCACTAAAAAGCCATTCTGAATAAAGTGACAAAATTGTTTACATGCGCTAAATTCTTCGTTGACGACGGTGTGCTAACAGGTATTTAAGTATTTGGTTACGCTATCAGGATAAACAAGCAGCGGTTGTGTGGGCCGTTTCATAATTTTCATTGATGGTTGATGTATGTTTATGGGTTTCGGCTTTCCGTACGCTCGAAGATACTACCAGCAAATCATGTATGGTAAAAATATGGTATGGTATCTAAAAATAACACAACATTTTCCGTGTGACTGTGAGCGGCGTGCGATAAACCGTTACAGTTGTAGAATCGCGTTCCGCTCGGTTAATTATGAAAACACTGCAGGGAAAGCCGTCTTGCGGATATATCTAATTAGGTGAAAGCAGCAGGACTGGATCTTTCGGTATCAATTTATAGTTACTCCTTCTCTGCGCTGGTTGAAGAATGTTTTCCCTGGGTTCGGCATTTAAGGACCATCCTCTTCGCATCTTTTGTATATATACGCAAGTAAGTAAACCAGGTTACTTCTTTGGTACGGAAACTGTTCGGTGCAACTTAACACATTTAAAAAAGCAACGCTAAATTATGTGAAATCGCGGAATTTATGCATGGTACTCCTCCTCAGTTTGTGTTAAATGGGGCGGAACTTCCAATCGTTAGGGTGTGCCTAGTCTGGGTGGTTCCCAGCCGTCCATAATCACACAGCGGAACTATATGCCGTAACGGCAACTGCTTGCGAAGCGGTTTTGTATGCACATCTAATGCATTTCTCCTCATTCTAGTGCTCTCCAAATATCAGGCGGAATCTCACAAGAAAAAAGCACTTCGCCAAGCGTGCGGTAGCCCTGTTCGCTCACTATACCGCTGGTCCACTTACAAGTCGAATCAGATCATTTGGTTTCTAACAGTTACTCTGCCGTACGAGGCGCCTTAGCGGCTCTCTGATTCGGTCCCTAACAATGCCAGCCCTTCAACCAGACTCTTAGCGCTCATTGGCTGAATGTTGACGTACGATTCGGTGAAGCGGAACTCCTGATTCGCTGGTTCCACCCGTTTACTTTCAGCACGGGCTTTTCTGATTGGACATATAATTCTTTAGTATATATTCCCGCCAAAATAACGCTCCCACGATTTTCTGTTTTTAATGCTTTTTATAACGTCCAGTCACTTATGCTCCTTCAACGATCGAAGACGGAAAACATCAAAATCTCATTCGACAGGAATTCCCGTTTAGTTACACAGAAGATGAAATTCTGCAGATCCCTTAGTCTGACAACAGGACATTCACAAATTAATCATAGAAAAACCAGAATTCCCGAATGTAAGAGCAGATCGGGTGCCAGATCCACGTACACTATCAAAACATGATCGGACGATCTACTGCAGAAACACCTTCATTCACAGAATTATGACCACATCCGTAACTTGATTCGGGCACAGCATGGAAGATGGGTTCCTGGCACTGCTGGGATCCACTGATCTGACCCAATTCCCGAAACACTCCAGGAAATCCCGACAAAAAACTATTCAGAACAGTAAAATTAACCAATAAGTTCTCCAGAACAAAAACCTGGTTCTTTGACTTCAAACCTAATTTAAAATTTGCAAATAATTACCTAGAAAACTGGAAATGTCTGGAGGCAGAAAAAGATATCGCACAGGATTTCCCGACTAGCTACTGAAAAGAATCAATGTTATTTATTTGGCAATATCCCGGAAACAACGTTGACACAAATAAAACAATCAATGTTTACGGCTACGAAAACAATTAATGTCGACAAAGATTTCACCTACCATAAGCGCTGCACCATGTCGAAAAGATCAGACCAGATTCAGTCAAGTCCACAGAAATTCCGAAAGTGAACAGGATTCCCGTTTCCAGAAACGTTTTATGAAAAGCTTTAACTTTTAAGGAAACTAGCAGAAGAGATTGTGGAGTAGATTGTTGTAAATAATAACAGGAATTACCGATTGAACAACATCATTTGACTGTTTGGAAAAACATGTTTAAACAGTTACAGTTTTGACTTTGCAACGTCGACTCGAAAAAAGTGAAGATCATATGATTCAACGCGCTTCGCACAGATGAGCAACATATACAAATGTACGAACGAACACAGTGCAGTAGCGTACGAAGGTGAACACTGGGCCGGATTTTGCTAAATTATCGCTGCCTACTGGCGAGGCAACGAATCAGGATTTCGCCACTAAAGTGGGCCAGCGGTATAGTTGTTAGTATCTTTATGGCATTCCCAGCCGTATGTATGCTACTGACTATGCCAGAAGTGGAAATTTCGGACTTATTCTGTTTTTCCTGTGAGAATCTTATTGTTGTAACTAATCAAGAAGTTTTGCGAGAAAGGTCATACATAAAGACTTGTTTCGTTTGATCTGCTACTGCATATGAGTGAACTCAGTTCGAATTGGAAGGCTTTCGCAATCTTTATCCCGTACATAGTTTGTTTACAGAATAACACTCTGGTCTACGTGTACAAAAATTGTACCGCTTAATCACGTGAGCTCAACAGGTCAGATACTATTATGTTAAGATATATCAAATGCGACAAAAATACTTTAGCCAGCCTGTTTCCAGTGATTAGTTGCTGGCTGATAAATAAACATCCTCCAGCGATCTGGACGCATACGAAGTCTCCTGAAACCCCTTCCTTATAATCGCCGAACTCCGCCTACAAATGTGCACCGCCGCCGCTGCCAGCGCCACGTACAGCACGAACACCGTCTGCACCACGGCATACACCGTTATCATCACAGTATGGAGCTGCTTCTCCGGCATGGTTTCTAGTCCGGGATTGGATTTGACAAACTCTTCCGTTAAGCCGATCAGTCCGAGTATGGCCTGGCTAGCGCCGGGCGCTACATTGACCAGTGCTCCACCAATGGCCAGTAAGGTAAAGATCAGTGAGTAGAGAACACACAAAATGGTGTCCAAGATGGCCATGGCGGAGAAGGTGCGCCGGACAAAGACACCACGACGGACTTCGCGTACACAGTGGATACCGTAGGAGCCGGTGGCCACGAGGAAGATGTCGATGAACATCCAGATGACGGTGCCGTATGTGCG